>WEKX01006321.1:155813-172794 GCA_013390025.1 Pitta sordida | reverse complement strand
CTTAATCATGTTGCGAGAGAGAGAAATCATTGAAGACAATGAATAATCTTGCAAAGAAAATGTCCCACTGTGAAACCTGACACTAGTGGCGGCTTTTTATTTTGTGTGGGAGTTATATTTGTTTTCCCCTCCTATCCTTAGTCTCCCGTCTACTTCAATGTGATGTGGAAAATGTTGGTGCCAAAATAAAACTAGATGAAGTACTGATAAATGTGGGAATCACTTACTTAGAGCGGAGGCAAATGAGAAGGCAGCTGGTTTTCATCTTTTCTGTTAACCTGGGAGGTGTGTGTGTGTGAAGAATTGAGGCTACTGGTTTATATCCCTATATCATGCCCTTAGAGAAGGGGAACAAGCAAGAGTGCTGAGAGTGAGAACTGATGACAATTTTTCTTCAGGCTTCTATTCTATTGGTCTATAGATCAAGCCATAAGAAATGGAGGGAATGGATTTTTTTCAGGTATTTGTCTTTCTATGTGTGAAATACTCCTAGGTGCTATGGATGATATAGCACTAGTTCATGGTGTACTTTATTCCCAAAACAACTTTTGACTTGAAAAGCTTTATTGAAGTGGAATGAAAGCTCTCCTACATTTACAGCATTGGAGAGATGTTGTTGTACTGAGCATTGTGTCTGGATTAATTCTAGATTAACTATGAGATTACTGTAGTAACAAATACAACTGAGGATTTGAAACTCTGCATGCAATATCTCAATGGAGAATGTAATTTTAATAGTTATATGGAGCAAGTGGCTTTGGCATTACTGTGGATAGTTCTTTCAAATTCATATAATAAAGTTAGAAATTGTACAAAATTAATTTAGGGACTATGAAGCACAATGGTCTGACTTCTCAAATCCATAAACTGCTGACTGCCAGAAGCCAGGAGGGTGTATTTGAGAAAGAATTGGTGTATGCTTACTTTGGCTTTGTGTTCTTTCCCAAGGCAAGTGCCACTGATGGTCACTGGAGATAGGATATGCACAAGAATGAGACAAGTGGGGCGTTTTTGTGGCGTTATTTCCAACATCTCTGGCTGTCTGACTGCATTTACAGACAGGATGTTTTGGTGTGGTTCCACTTAATGATCAATCTACATCCTACAACTTATTCTCTGCTCCTCTCTTCACACATGAAAGCTCACAGTAGCCCTGTCTTCATCCAGGAATTAATCAGAATTATCTATTCAGTGTGATTCCACCAATTTCATTAGAACAATTGCTTTGTGAGGTGCTGATCCCAATTGTGTTTTGTCTCTGGTAGCATCTATGCATTCACTTCAGTTTCACTTGCTGTTACTTTATGATCTTAGAAGCCTTTTCCACGTCTGTTTATTGAAGTTATTTACTGTTGTTATCCAGTAATTTAGTTGCCGCTTCCCTAATTGGGACCCATGCTTGGGATTTTAAGTATTGAAATAATGGGTGGGGGGCATTTCCTGCTTTTGTCATGGAAAGGATGGACGCGTGGTGCTCTGGTTCATGTTTGTGAATTTGAAGGAAGTGGTACAGTAAGCTGTTAGTTCTGTAAAGATCCTTTGACAAGTGACAGACAATTGTATTTCACACGGGCAAGATTTTATCACTCTGGATTTTGCTCATTTAATCCTGTGACTGCCATGGGTGAATTCCAAGCCAATACCAGTGTCACAGTAATGGTGTAGTGAAGCTGCAGGGCAAGGCTGTTTTGTTGACCTCTTTAGTGCTATGCTCAAAAAGTGTATTTTTTGCTGCTGTCTCGGAGACTGGGAGTGGGAACTTGGAAGTTTCCCACTGCAATCAATAGGAAACCAGCAAGTGCTTAGGAATGAGAATTGCTTTGCTTTCTGGTATCTGGCCCACTGCCTATTTCTGTGGTTTGTGTCATAGTCCAGCTTTCACACTCCTCTGGGGGTGAAGAGGTCCCTGGTCATGCATATTAAAATACAGTTTGTGTGGGGTGTAAAACATACACAACTCTGAGCAAGCCATCTTCAGGGGGCAGAGTAAATTCTTGTGCCTTCCCAAGAGATCTGTCCTGAGGAAAGTAAAACAACTGTGGATAAACACGGGACTCTTAAACTAGTGAGGCAGGCTTCCCCTTCAAAAGGACTTGGTAAAGTTGTAGGACTAGACAGATACTACACTTAGACTCCTGTTATTGTTAGAAATTTTCAAACTTTTAGCTTTTGTAGTTATGGAGAAACCTTTTCAGAGTGCAGCAACTGCTGCAGCCACCTGAGCTGGCAGGCAGCCTGAAACCAGAAGCCTTGAGGTGTTGAATTCCTCTCATTCATTCAATGGATGGCTAATTCAGGCGGCATTGATACAATTGTAAAGGGGAACGAAACATGTTCCATTGTGCATCAAAGCAGCTAAATAAATAGGAGAATATGTAGTGAAGGTGAGCAGTGTTGTGTTGGGCACTCTTAGCAACACGGGGTGAGCTAAATATTGGCCTCTGAGTATCTGTGCAGCCCCAGCCTGCTCCATTAAACATTAACCAGAGATGAGCAGCAGCAAACAATGGAATGTATGAAGTGAGTAAAAAGAAAAGGAAAAATAGACCTTTGTAATAACATTTCAGCTGGACTTAGACATGTATTTGCCTGCTGGCAGTCTCATGCTCACCAAATTCTTTTACACCCTTGACTGTGAAAGTGACAAGTGAAAAGGTTTGCCACTTGTTAGGATTTGGGATTTTTATGTCTCTGTTCTGAAGGAGAGACCAAGTACACCTGGTGAGTAGAAGTTTGAGATACAGCATGTACATGCCTATTTTGTTGTTGACAAAAGTAATGAATAATTTCTATGTTTTATTTAGTGCAATAGTTTTCATTTGAGAGGAAGACTGCTGTTGCTTTGTAATATGAGTTGAGTAATGGGCATTACTATTAAAATGGTTTTGTCATTGTCTGATTTAGAGAAGATGAAAGATTTACTGTATAAACTTTTACTTTAAGTTCGTTACAATAAACTACTAATAAAATTAATGAAATAATAGAATTAAAATTTGAATTCAAGTTAATAAATAAATCTATTAAAATAAACCATTCTGAGAGGCTGAAATGCATCTAAATATTTCCCTTCTCTCTCTATAAAACATTACTTCATTCTTCTAATTACATATTGTTATAAATTTTTTTTTAATTACTCTTATGTTAAAGGACTTAAGTGCCCTATTTTGGAGAAGAGACTGCTAGTCTCCAAGTGCTTCAGTCTAGAATGAGGTAAAGTGCTTTTAAAGTAAAAGAGGAAAGTAGTAAAGTTTTTTGCAAGGTGTTCGCTGTGGATACATTCCCAATGAAGAAGAGCTCTTGGGTTTGTTATCCTGAGTGCCCATTGCCAAGTGCTGGCCTTTAAAAATTGTGCTGGAGGTTCTTTCCTTTTGCTTAAAAACTCAACCTACAGGCAGTGCAGCTTTGTGTGTTTGTAAAACTATGTCAAGGCCACTTTAAAATCTGCTTAGTTTCGCCCTTTGGCTTGAGTCACTCCTTTCCCCTGGTGTATCACATGTACTTTCCTAAGGAAGGGTCCAACTGCTGTGAAACTTATTGGAAATATTTAAAATCTTTGACCTGTTCTATATTCCACTTGTTCCTGTTTTTCTTAGACTTTCTCAATTGATAATTCCATTCAGTCTGTTTCATGTTCTTCTAATCAATTCCTGCCTAGATCTTTTTCCATTTGGCTATTCTTGCAGACTTCTGATCTTGTTGCCACGTTTTCATGACTTGTGTTACAAATTTTTGAAAGGTTGGCCAGTATTTCCCAAACTTTCCATTTTCCAGTGTCTGAATCTGAGAAGTGCCCAACCCCTGAGGCTGATGCAGTGTCTGACCTACTGATCTTGCACAGCTAAGTCTGTGCATCCCACCTCAGACATGGCTACACTCCAGGGCGGGGTGCAACAAGTCACATGTAAAACTACAATACCTGGAAAGCAGTTTGGGGCAAAAAGGGCACATGAATGTGTCAGATATTAATGGCAGTGTTCCTGGAGGCCTCACTGCCCCCCAGTAAAACAGGTCTCAATATTGGCTTGATTTCTCAGTGGCTGAATTCAGCCAAGAACACTCCTATCCAACTTCTTAAGTGGCTTGAAAACACTGAAATGAATTGCTTTAAACACTAATAAGTAATTTCTATTGCTGAGAAGGATGCATTCACTGCCAGCATGGTACTGGTGCTGAAAGTGGATTACATTAGCCTTTTGTTTGAAATCAATTGAGTTTACAACTCCACTTCAAAGCCTTTAGAGCTTTAAAATAGAGCCAGCAGAAACTATTTAACAAGTCAATGCTGCCCTGTGATTTGCATTGTCGTAGCTTTAGTTGTGAGAGGGAAAGACTTCATTTTCCTGTACTTTCACTTCACCCAGGGAGTGTGGTGCAGAACAATAAGCAGCTCGTTCAGTTTTGCCTCACCACTGGTTTGATGGGCTTTACCTCCCTACGCAATGTATTGCAATTCCTCCTGCACGGTTTCAGCATGCTCTCGTTTTAAACCTTCATTTGTTTTAGATCACGCTATACTTTCAAATTTGTTTCACCTTTCAAAATTTTAGTTATGATGAAGAAACTCTTAAAATGAGTTTGTGGAAGAGTGGTGCCTTTTATACTTCACACATTATCTTATTCCTTTTGTAAGGGACAGCACATTCTTTTAGTGACTCAGGGAAAACAAGCACAGTGGTTTAAAGCATGGATGATACTCTAACATTTAAAATCCATACTTTTTTTTGGTCCCTGTGTTTTTGTGAAACTAGCAAAACAGGAAGCCTTAATTTAAACATCAACTGCCGCTTCTGAGGTGAGCGAAGCATTTTCTGTAAAATTGAGGTTTCTCTTTAACCCTCACACAATGAAGAGGCTTCTGTCAATACAAATAGGAAGAAGAGGAAGCATAGAGGGCGACTGTGAATCCCATTGTTTCACCAAGTGTTTGTCGGTTTTCTTATTTGTGACTTTAGCAGTGAGGAGACTGAAGCAAGTGACAAGGTGCATTCTGCCCTAATGAAGGGCTACATCAATCTTGTCCCACTTTTCAAACCTTCCTTGCTCTGTTGTTCAATCCCCAGAGTAAAACTTCCGTATTTTTCAAGGGTCACTGTCTTGGAAGAAGATTTGTTGGAACATCAACTCTGTGGAAAGAAAAGTCATAGCTGTTTCGTTTTTAGAACTGAGGTAGTATAACTTGTAGTTTGAGGACGAAGTGTAGGGGCTGAGCTGCTCAGAGTCTGTCAAAAGTGCAGCAAATGAAGAAGAGCAGCAAGCTTTCAAATCGAGCCTGACTCCTGGTGTGCTGACCATGAAGATTTTGCTGTGGGTCTATTACAGAAGGAACCCAGACAGTTCTTGATTTCCCACACCTCTCTTTTTTTGAGGACAGGAGAAAGGGAACTCATGCTCTTACTGCTAGAAACTTTTAAATTCATCAAGACACTTCCTTTGCATTAAGTCATGTGGAAGATTTGAAGTTCATAGCTGGCCTGTGTATGATTACGGTAGAGTCTGAGGCAGACTTTTCCACAGTCTTTGAACCCCTGTGGACTCCTGGATCCCTGTTCCTTTGGGGTAAATTAAGGCAGACTTTGCACTTTTTTTTTCTTCGATTAAAAAATTACTTCTTTCACATTAGCCTGAGTGAAATACTTTAACTGTAACAAAGGTACTGTTTTCTAAAATGCTTTCGCCAGAGACGTTGTCACTTACTCCACCCCATTAACATCCTGTCTTTTTCAGAGGAAGGTGAAGAGACCTTGGTTGCCCTGTTCTTACATGTGGTTTCTCTGACACTTAACACAGGGCTCTACTTTCCTGCACATACAGAAGCAAAGTTAGAGTAGCCCACTTGCTGCTCAGGGCTTCTTTGTACAAACAGCAGATGCACAAAGTACCGGTGATGGAGCCAGAGAGATCCCGGTGTGTGTGGTAGTCGTTCATGGATAAAGTATCGTGTTTTCCTCTATAACTGTTTCTATAAACCTTGCATAATGGTTGGCTTCATCAAGGTTTTTCAGTGCTAGCAAGGACAAGGAGGTTTAAATATCAAGTGAGCAAAGATGAAATTGAACTTTATGCTCTGTTCTGTGGTGTGTGAGATTGATGATAAGACTGGAGGGTGCAAGAAAAGGAGACTTACTAAATACTTGTGCAAGCCAACAGGGTGGAGGGAGAGATGTAATAAATCCAGGCCTTGTGTTTAGGTCTTGGAAAAAACTGCTAATATCACAAAATGGCTTTGAATGACTTGGTGTTTACAGATAGTTTCTTCTGTTGGAATGCAATTTGCATCCTAACACAAGCTCTTCATTATTATCAGTTGTTCCCTGTGCTGGTACAGAAGGCACACCAGTGCCTCATGCTGCCAAGCACTGTGGTTTTTCAGAAGGAAGAAAAAAGCGTAATGCTATTTGTTCAACCCAGCCAGAGATCTACTGTTTATAATCTGAAATATCGTAAAATGTGTTTTCAATTACCTTGTGCATATTTTTAAAGAATTAAATTTCCATCAAAGGATTTTGTGAGCCGTTTGATCTCACTGTGTCTAAAGAGCCCAGTCTGACTGGAGATTGTGCTGTGTGTGTTCAGACAAAACTATTGTAGCAAATGTGCCCTTTGACTGTATGTGACTTTAAGAAAAATGAGTTTATTAGTGAGAGAAGAGGATAGTGGGGGGCTAATTTCCAGTGTTGACTGTGAAATAAGTAGCTAAAGACTGGATGTGTGAAGGGACTAAGGTTCTTTGTGCTGTATGACTGATTTAATCTTTTGTATTCTTCTGTGTTAATCTGGATATGGTGTTCCATTTTCCAGACATCTTGAAGCATGAGACAGAGCCCTATCCTACTGTGAGAACCTGGAAACAAAAAATGCAGTATTTTTGTTTCACTGAAAAAAGACTTCTTGTGATGCCATTGTGCTCAGCTCTATACAAGCAAACGTGCTTTGCACTGAATAAACTACAGCTGAAAAGAAGAGAAAAATTAAATGGTTTCATCCAGAAATAGTGTCAGCCATTCCATTTCCTACTAGTACTGCGTGCTATTTCATGTTGTCTTTCAGTGTCAGACTTTAAATAGTGTCAGGATGGAATTCAGATTTCTACTGCTCTTGGGTGGAAATTGTTCCTTAAACTAGAAAAGCAAAGTATTGAGTCCACTGTTTTGCTTTCTGTGCTGATACATCTTAAGCAAAAAATTACCTGGAAAAATTCGCTGAGGTCTCGAGTGATAATTACTCCAGTGGATTAGGATGCTCATGGTTCTATTTTAGCTTTGAACTGCCCTGGATGTGTCTGTAGAACAATTAGGCTTATGTGAGATGTAAGAGCACCTTTTCTGTTCTGTTGAAGTAGCTGTTATATATTTTATCATGGCATGAAGCAGAAATTTTCTTACACATTTTCCTTCTTCCCATCACTTCCTGCCCACCTTAAATCCAGGTCTCGTTTTGGCTTAACTATGTACTTCCTGTGTACTAATGTGCACTCCTCTTTCAGCAAGCTGTATCTGTCTCCATTTAACTAATTAATGAAAGTACACACTACATCAAGTTCAACTGAAATCAAGTCTGGAACGCTTTAGTGCATCTGTTTGCATGGTGGCATTTTATCCATCTTTTGCTGGCACTGTAATTGTTACTTAAGAAATGCTTATGACATGACAAATAGGTGTCAGCTAAGAAATAAGCAGTAGTAGGAAAATCTTTTAAAAGAGAAAGAAGCTTTCTCTGCAGGTGTCACCCATACTGAGTAGAAGCAAAGAGAAAGCCAGACAGTCTGTACAGCAACAGCATGGTTCTATCTAAACAGAGAGGGGTCTGTTTTTCCAAAGTTTCCAGCTAGTGATAGTAGAGTCAGTAATGAGATACAGAACTGCTTTCCATCTTACTCTGCCAATTGTGCTCCAGCAGAGATGCCAAATAGGTTTTCATTTATGAGTTTTTCAGTAGAAAACAGCTTTAGCAAAATCCCTGCTCTTTTTTTCCCCTCTGAAATTGTTTCCCACTTTGTGATATCTTCTACCTGTCTGTCAGTAGCATGAAGCAATGGAAGACTTGTATGAGTGATATGTATGGAAAATCCCTGCATAGTTCTCTAGCTGTTTCTTAGTATTTCTGGAAGGGAAAGGAGTGACATCTCTAGCGATATTTTTTCTATCAGCTGGGCCTTTGCTAATGGGATTAGCAGGCTAAATATTCCAAATAAATCCATCACTGGCATCAATTGTATCAGGTGACTTGTTCATCTATTAATACATAGTGAAAGCCCCATATTTGTTTCTGAGAGTCACTGGAAATGGATCACATGCAATACTTATTTTTATTTTACTGTGTTTCTATATGTCACGTACAAAATTGTTATTGACTCCTGACCTTTGCTCCTACTGAGCATTTCCTGTGGGAAATTCCCTCCTCTCAGAAGCACCCTGACTGATGTACACCATGTTCTGATTCTGGGTGAATGGTTAATTCCAAGGGCTCGTTGACAGCATAGGAGCCTCACTTGAGGCAGAGAGTTGCTTGTTTGGGTTGTGGCGTTTGGGTTTTTTCTCTTTTTTTCCTATTTAATTTTTTTTAACAATAGTGTAAGGAACTATGTGCTATTCTGGATCTTGCTACAAGGCAGACTCTTGTTTCTTAACAGGCCCTTGTAAAGATCATGTATACGAGAGCAGAATGTGTGTGACATAAAATAGGGTATTATAGCTGAGAGAGCAGCTTTGGAAACATTTCGGAGCAAGTACTGGGTAGACAAGGAAATATGGATTTTTATGGGGCTTTTTGTGATGGTGTAGACAAAAGATCTGATTAAGCTGCTATTAGACACGTGGAGAGGTAGCCACAATTTATGAAGAAGGCTGAAACTGGAAAAAATTCAGAATAAAAGATTAGAAGAATGAATCGTTGTCTGGAGAAATACCTTGAAGCCAGACACCACAGAAGCTCAATCCATTTAATGTTTCAAAAGGATAATAATGTGAGTCTAACTGATTATAATATGTACCTACCTGGGCAGGTGCATTTACTTATGGGAAAACTGGGCCAGAAGATTGAAATCTGGAGGAGAGTTTAATTTTCACTAGAAATGAGATNGAGAAGACTGGACGAGGAGCTTAGTGACATGGTCTAGCTGGGGGGTGTAGGGCTGGATGATTCTGGGCCCCTTCCGGCTCGGAGTGGCCTGCTAGACTGTGAGGGATCTAGGTTGGTGTTATGCTCTGGGATGTGCTCTCGGTCTCTGTACGGGTGTTAGATGGTGAGTTGGACTAGATGATCCTTGTGGGTCCCTTCCAACTCATAATATTCTGTGATTCTGTGAAAAAGTAACAATATGGCTTTAGAGGCATCTTAGGGTGACTGAATGTCTTCTCTAAGTTCTTAAATAAATGGAAGAATTCTTGCACAATTTCCTTGGGCAGTGTCCTGCCAAGCTTAGACAATATTAGAATAATCTCTTCTAACTTTGAACTCAGTGAAAGTTCTCACTTAGTGGTTTGAATTCAGTTCAACTTCCAGTTTGTCCAGTTTATAGTCTATCTGAATGCCTATTAAGAATCTAATTAGAGCTGTCTTGTTTTTGAAGGACAGATATCTGTTATAAAGTATCCTTATAACCTCATTAGATCTACATGATTTTATAGTTCAATTCTTTATTGTTACCGTGTTGCTTAAACTCCTGAGTCACAGCAGACTGTCTTTCCCTAGGTCATGCTGAAAGACTTACAGGCCAGTTGAAGCCTCTAGTTGCTTTTACTGTAGCACAGAAATATTTTAGAAAAACCAAGGTGCACAACCACCCTTAGAGCACAGGACAGGGACAAGCTTTTGGGCTTTAGTCTCACTTCAGGATTTTTTGACAACTCATACAGTAAAAAATGTTATGTGTGAAGTGAGTGCCTGTGTGTGCCCCAAGGGAGGCTTGCATTAGGGTTTTTTTGGTGTGTGAAAGGCAAAAGAAACATAAGGAAAACTCAAGCTTTGTAAGGGTGATTTGGGTTATTTTGTCCACTGTAACTGTGGCCTTTAAAAACAATCATAGTAATTTGACAGAAGAGAGCTGCAGAGCAGCTGGATAGTATTACTGAGAGGTGTGTCAAGCCACAGGGAGGATTGCTGTCTCCTTCTCTGTCAGGGCAAGGGGAAAACTGGCATCTTTTAAAATGCCTCGGTTCTCAGCTCATACTCAAATCAAAACACAAAAGAATAAGCTCTTTTTATCCTCAGTCAGGCTGAGTTGTCACCGACTGATAACAAATACATGTATGCTATTGCACAAGGAGAACGACTTATTTTTAGTAGTAATTTGCAATCTTTTAAAAAGTTGCTGCTGTATCCATTACAAGTAAGTCCGTATAATATCTACGAATGTATTAATCAGAGGTTGAGACAAAAAGCTGAAAAAGAATCAGGTTTTATTAAGCAAAATTATCAAGAGTAACAGCCCAGTATTTCCACCACTGAGTGAAAAATAGTCCTGTGCAAGAGCTTTTCATGTAAACACATTGTTTTTTCAAGTAGCCCTGTTTCATCAGGCTGTTGATTCCCAAGTCAGTAAATCATCTTGGGTGAAAGCTGTAAACACTATCTTACTTTTCTTGGTTGGAAAAGCCCTTGATCTCTTTCAGACCCATAGAAATTGAAGTCTGGTGATGGACACAGTGGAGAAGAATTCAGGCTTGTGGGTTGCTGTGACCAATATACGTGGAAGAAAGATGCCCCTGTGTTTCTGGGCATTTTAGGCAAGGGAGGAAGCTGGTAGAGGTGTGGTCTAGGTGCTGACAGTGGTAGGCACTTCCAGTTTAACCACAGCAAGGTGCCATCTCTGTCCTTGTGAGTTGCCAAAAAAAATCTGAGCCTTTGAAACTGAAAATACACCAGTTTCCTGATTGTCAGTGCAGTACCTTTATTGGCATAAAATTCACCTGTCTGTTTTTAGGGTGCTATTAGATTTTATTTTTCCGTTTCTATCCTTTCCTAGTGACTGAGATTTATCATGCACTTTCCATGAAACAGCTGATATCCAGCCCTGATTAAGGCATCTAATGGAATCAATCCACTTGGGTTGGGCCTGGAAGCTAAACCTTTGGTTAGGATGGAAAATCAATACTCTGAAGCTGATCTTGATTGTTTTCCTTTAAAACAATTCACATATGCTGCTTTTCTGTATTGCTTTGGACTAGAAACCTCTATGAAATAAATCACATAAATGAAAATATGGCTTTTAATACTCAGGAGCTGAACGCTTTGCCCTTGGCTCAGTCAAGAGAAGTCACCAGGCCATGGCTAATTCTCTTCTCAATGGGACCAGAATGAAAAAATCACACTACAGAAACCAGATGACTGTAGAAGATGCATTAATAGAAAAACTGCTTGTGCTGGGAGAGTTTAAAGCTGTAAATCTAACTCTCATTTTCGATTTCTTATTCAGATTCCCTTAAAGAAAGGTTTGGTCGTTTAGGCACATTAGTCTCTATTAATATATATGTAGTAGTACAAACAAGTTGTCTGTTTCCTAATAGATGAATAAGTTTGTCTCCAAAGTATTCTGAAAATACTCGAATTTTTTTTCTAGTTAAATAATTTTTGATTGTGGAGTGTCGGGTGTAATGGTAAGCAGATGGCCAAAATTAGGATGTCCTTTGTTGCTAGAAAATGTTTCCTTGTAAAACATAACTTAGAAAGTGACCTGTGAGAGCAGAAAATGAAATGGGAAGAGACAAAAAGTAAACCCAAATAAAGGATTCTGTAAGCAGTTTGGATTGGAGAGTTCAAGTCAACAGATGTCTTTCTGCACCAGGCATTCTAACGGGTGTATTTTTCCCAATGCTTTAACTGACAACAGATTTGCCTGATTATTTATTATATTTATTTGTAAACAATGCAAACCAGTTTTGCCTTGTGGATGATGTGAGTAACTTGGAGCAGATGTCTCCCTCAACCATGTTTATGTGCTCTTTTATTGGATGTCTGTTCCCAAGCCTTAAACCTGTCAGCAGCATCCCCATCTGTGTTACTGTGGTGCTTTTCATGCCCTCCAAGTTCAGAATCAATCATTGCCATTAAAGCATTTGTTTTTCTCAGTGTTTGCTTAACTCAAATGCAAAACAATTGCAAAGGATTCCCTCCGATCAGGTGCCAGTAATATCACATCCATGGACTTCCCAGGGCTGTGCTGCTTCTGCCCAAAAGTTGTTAAGGGTTGTGTATCCTTGTTTCATGCCTGTTGTTTCATTTTAATTTCTATCTTGCTTTATTTTCATTTCCATACTTAATATTATTTATCTCAGTAGATCCACCAAATTAATGAAGAGCCTTATGTATGCGCCAGCCTGTGCAGCAAAACATGAATCTGTCAACAAAGTTCTTAAGGAAATGGAATGACATCAACTAGGACTAGGAATTAGGCAGAAATGGCTGGTATTTTCAAACTAGAGGGCACACTGATATGTTTTATATGGTTTGCATTTATTTGTTTAATTTATTTAACGTATTTTAAAATGATTTTTTAAAAAATCTTCACTAGTTTATAGTTGGAAATCCACTTGACTGTCTCCAGAGAATGGGGAAAAAAAATCAATTTGTAGCAGCACAGACATCTTGAAAAAACAAATTCTAAATAGATGTTTTTCTATTTTTCATAATTCATCTTTTTACTTTAAGATGTGTCGTTGTGTAGAACTTGGTTTTAGGTTATTATTACACACTGATAATCCTTATCTTGTTGGAACAGTAAGGACATCTACGAGTTATTTAAATTATATATGATGGGTTTTGTCTGTAATAGACCATTTTTGGCTCTGATGATTTGAATCTTCCATGTAGAAGACCCAGCAGCTCAGCATAAGAGGGGTTAAAACATAGGCAGCACTTCAGTGTAAAAAAAGTAGTAGTTAAAATACACATAGCATGGGGAATGTGGCAGAAAGAAAGCCCACAGAAATCCTTTTCTACTCTCTGGGAGATTTATAAGGTACCACAGGACCTTCCCAAAGTCAATTGAAACCATTTGAAAAATACAACAAGACATCAGGAGAGTTATCAGTAGCACTTTTCAAAAATAGGGCAGAAAGACAAAATTTACACACTTAAGAACAACAAAATCCAAATCCTCTAGTCCTTCAAAGCAGTTGCTACTTTAAAAGCAAACCAAGCAACTTGGGGAGGAGTGTTTCACCAAACAGTCTCAACAGTCTCCCATTAGTGCAGGAATACTTGCCTCTTCTCTGGGTGGACGTGTTGCATGGAAGAATATGAAAGAGTGCAACTGATGCACTTTGCCAAAAGGCGTGATGAAAATTCTGTTAAATGAGGGGAACTTTACCATTCACTTCAACCACATTTGGATGTGAGGTATTAACCCTCTTTTAAGGCAAGTTGAATACTAAAGCTTAGTATGATGTTACAGGTCCAATTTTGACCACGTGTTTTAAACTTGCAGCCGTTGTCTGTACCAGGTCTGTTCTTTCACAGAATTAAGGCCTGGCATATACATAATAATTAAAGAAAATTAATATACTGACCTTGAACTGACCTTTTCGTAAGACTGTAGAGAACAATATAGCCCTAACGCTGAGAAATTTCTTTCACGATTACTTTGGTCCAGAAGCACAATCACATCGAACTCTCCTGTGTAAGTACTTTTTGGCAAAACGTTCCTCTGAATCTCTGGAGTTTATTTATTCCTTTAAAACTGCTAATATGTATTTCTAGTTTAGGACATTATTGCTTCTGGGTCATGCAAAACACATATGCTAGTTCTGGGAAGGCTTTTTTAAACAGCTCAAACCAAGATCTTATCTCCTGTGGCAATTGCTGTTGCTCAAATAAACACTTTTTTACTCCACAGCTCTGTCTCTTATCTCTTTGAAGAAATGAGAGACAAGCACCAAAACTCAATTGTAGTAACTGGAAATGATCAGTCTTTAAAGTCATGCTAAGAGGCACTAGCCATCACTGGTGCTGCTTTATATAGAAAGTCTGTTATGGTTTAACAAAATGTGGTTTAAGAAGAAAATTAATTCTACCCAGACAAAACAAGGGCAGTAACTAAGCCTATAAAGCAAAAGGGTAGAAGTGCAACTGGCACCTCTTCATAACAGCATCTTGAATACTTGAGGTTTGTGCATGAAAATCCAGAGACTGTAGTTCCTGTCTCCTTCCGATGTGAGAAGAGAGCCCTGCTGCTCTCCTGACATCTGTTCGTGTCCTGTGCTGCCCTGAGGCAGCAGAATATTGCTGAGTGTTGATATTTCCATTATTCCCTTGTTGCTTCCAAATCTCTTTGATCATTGGATCCACATGGTTGAATGCAAGTGGAATTAATATCACTTTAAGCCTCCAGGCTCGTTCAATTTAGCATGTCTCTTCCTTCATATGTATTCAATATTAAAGCCTCCTGTTGAACTGAAAACAAAAACAGTGCATTTGTCTGCTTAATTCATTTTATAAGCTTCTAAGATTCTATACTGCTGTGCCCCAGATAATATATTTTAAAGAAAGAATAAAACAGCAGAAGACTAGCTGCACTTTTCGGTGACTTTGTGTGGCACAACAGCAAAGTAGCCACTTGCTGAAATGGACCAATAGTTTTTCAGCTGAAACTGTTATTGTGACTAGAGCAGCAAGAACCTCTGCAGCTTTACCCATCCAGCCTCAGCTTGCATCTATTTTATCCTGTTTCTGCTTGATGTGGCTTTGCATTAAGTTTGGGTTTCAAATTCAGAGAGAAGCCAGTGCTGGAAGGAAAACCTTGCTGTGATGAGGGATGGCAATGGGAACTGAAATGTTTGCCAGCCTCAGGAAACTGGCCTAAGTTTTAGAGTTACAGGAAACGATTTCAAATTGGGCAATTGTGTTCTTTATTTCAGTTTTGTTCTAAGGATTTCTAATTGTGATATCAAAAACCTGTAACAGTTGGTTAACATCTTATTTTCTTTCAGCTCTCTCTTCATGCATAGCATCAATAAATCCAGATAGTCTCTGTCTTCTCCAGCACAGGAGCAACTACCTCTTTGTAGTACGTAATTGGTTAATAATTGTTTTGGGTATCTCCTGGACTGAGATAATTGTGCTGGGAAAAGTCTGTTAAACCAACAAACCAATTCTTGTTTGGAGTTCTGCTGCATCTTGTTATTTGTTCTTGCTGTTATTTCGCATTAGAAACTTAAAACTAGAAAATAGGGCAGTAGGAAGTTTTTTTGGTATCTGTCCTCACTGTAGGAATTGCCTTTCTTCATCCCACCCCCCTTACTCCTTAAAACGGGATTTTTTTTTAAAATTTGTGCGCATAAGTATCTGTTTGTGTATCCTAGAACAGCAGTAATGGTGAGAATAAAGACCAGAGTCTGCGTCACTGATCCCAATCCTTTCTTCAAATTACTGGATTTTACATGAAATTTTTCTTGGGTTACTTCACTTATAGGTTGCCTATTAAGGCAGTAAAAAAGGTGCTTTGAAATATCCTCACTGTTTGAAAATGGTGCCCTATATTTAATATAAAGAACAGAACTGGGATTAGCTCAGTGCTAATAACAAGGCTGTGGGTTTGATCCCTGTATGGGCCATTCACTTGAAGTTGGATTCAGTGATCCTTGTGTGTCCCTTCCAGCTCAGAATATTTTGTGATTCTGAAAACTCTCACTAGCTACTCTACCTCTGGTTTCAGATAACAGAGTCATTCCAAATATGAGGCTGTTGCCTCAGAGGCAGAAATCATCCATTGTCCTGTGCCTCACCAGATTCCTGGAGGCTGGTTTTTCCTGTCAGATAAGAAGTAGAATAAATAATGCAGGGTCATTGTGATTGCAGATCTCACAGAACTGTAGCAGTGTAGTTCAAGATTAATGGGTTTACAGTGAACTGCCAAAACTTTTACAGAATGATGTGCTACCAGATCCCTGCACAGTAAGCTGGTTCACTTCTGTGGTCCTATGAAAACAAGCTCATTTAAATCAGTTTAGATTTTAGCTCCTCACCTTAAAGCATTCCCTTATGGGAACACAATAGTGATCATAAAACCATTATGTATTATTTTCTCAAAGGTTGAATGGTCTTGGAGTTCTTTTCAAATCTTAAAGATTCTCTGTTGCTAGGGAAGGAATCCATGGCTACTGGAGAAAGTAGCAAAGTGGTTGTGCTTTCAGGAAGAGTGTTAGGGGAAATCTTCCTGTGTTGTAACCTGTGGCATCTTTATGCAGTTCTGAGCCTGTGTGCTCACTGCCAGGGCTGGGTCACTGCAACTCTGATGGTGTGGCATAGCAGGAATTCCACTGCAGACCTCGAACTTACTATGTAAAAACACCTTTGTGCTTTTACTGCCATCTCAGCTTCCTGTGCTGTGGATCCCAGCACAGCATATGCTGGAGATACTTACTGAGAGTTTAGAAGTTGCTGGTACTTATCAAAATAGTGCTGGGTTGATTTGGAGTTGCTCAGTGATGCACGTAATTAATCTATATCTTCGTAAGGTCTTCCTTTTTACAACAGATAACTGTATTATCTGTTCCTCTGACTTCACACCTAGATTCCTCAGAAACTATACCCGATGTTAAAAACCCCTATTTTGTTCTGATGCCTTTAAACGGAATTTAGTCCTTTTTTTTTGTTGTTCTCTTTGAACAACTGGATACTTGGG
Organism: Pitta sordida; assembly: GCA_013390025.1. Lineage (NCBI taxonomy): Eukaryota > Metazoa > Chordata > Aves > Passeriformes > Pittidae > Pitta > Pitta sordida. The sequence continues at coordinate 156,176 of WEKX01006321.1, read as the reverse complement.
TGTTTGATTTCTCTTAATAGAGTGTGTACTNCTTATGTGTTTTGCAAAACTCGTATTTTTATTTGATACTTTCTGTGACAATTTCAGGGCGTAATTTTTTGGTTGTTTCTGGTATAAAATGGTATGGATTTTATCGGTATTTTCTTAATCCCCCTCTCCAATCTTGACAATTCTTTGATTTATTCTTTTTTTATCTCATTGATACTGACCAAAAGTGACTTTTCCCAGTTCTTCTGTTAATTCCACTTTAATTAAGGAGCTTTTATTTGTGAACACCTAGAACTGAGGCACGCTGTTACATTTTAAATTGATAAGTCAATCCCTGAGGCACATCTGGTTTAGAGCTTCTCCGCAGAATTTAAA
>WEKX01006321.1:50119-152944 GCA_013390025.1 Pitta sordida | reverse complement strand
CTTGAGCATTCTCTTCCAGGAGTGCTTCAATTCTTAATAATTAAGCTTTTCCCTCTAATGTCTGAATTGTCCTTGATACAATTGAAATCTTATAACTTAACATCTTATTTCTCATGTACATTGAGAATAAATGTCTTCACTTTCTTTGCTGCAAACTTTTGTTTGAATATAATTACTACCTTAACTTCGCCTCATGAGGCCTATTTGGGAAATTATTCTGTATGACTTTATAAAAATGCTATCACTTTGTTTGCTTGTTTTTGAAGTCTACTGCTGGTTTAGGCTTGGGTGTAGCTTGTAGCACTGCATGAGGGACCTCGTTAGCTGTGAGAAGGGCAAATGGATGGCTTTGGTGTTTAGGAGTTGGTCTTGTTTGGTCACATCATTGCTAAAGTATGGATAGCAGAGGTAAAGTAGAAAAGGAGTTTCCAGCTCCAAGGATACATGTAGGGCATCAATTATCATCATCTGAAGACTGCTTTAACCGAGATCAAGACTTCTTGATCTTGGTTACACTTCTCTGGGATGACGCTCTTAAAGGTTTTCCTTCCATCTCTCTATGAATACAGATGGGAAGAAGGTCACAGAGACATGTCCTGTGTCAGGTCATATGGTTGTTGTGGACCAACCATAAGCTCATTCTCTCTGATAGGCATTGCTTTACCATGAAGTTTTGGGAGCTGTTACCCCTGTAAAAAAGTCTTCCGCAGTCTTACTGTAGATGTTCTTGTCAAAGCTGTAACTGCCTGACTGTCTTAGAGCATCTTGCAGTAATAAGTTTTCATGCTATCTAGTGGTTTTAGGAAATAAACCAGGTCTTTGTTAATTAAGAAAAAGGAAGATATTGTCATTGTATAGCCCCATCTCGCATCTAGGTTAAACTTTTCCGGCAAGGTGGTGTTTGTTTGCTTTACAGTGCCAAAGACGTTAAGGACTGATGCACACCCAGTGATTGCTGGAGTATGATGGCTTGCACATATCAGCAAAACTTGTGTTTCCAGAAAAAATAAACTTATGGGAGAATGTTTGGGCTAGGTTTTCTGCTGACAGTTAATGGGACTTCATAGAAGAGAAGGCAGCACAGTTTGGCTTTGTGCAGTGTCTCAGCATGAAGAACCAGTGGCTCTTTCAAATGAAGAGCTAATTCCTTTAGTATTAAGTATTTGCAATATAATTTGAAACTTAGTGGTGTTTATCCATGGCCCTGTGTCTCTGGCTGAAGTCAACAGGTTTTCCTCCAATGTTACCCCAGGGTTCACGCACCTCAGCCAGTAGAGTACATGTGTTTGTTTTCCCAAAGGACATGGAACTTGGCAGACTTGGGTCTCTTTGTTTTTTTGAGTTCTGGATATATTTGGAACTAAAGCACAAAGCAAAATTTAAAGGCTAAAAATTCTGTGGTTTATGAATCACAAGTCTTCCATGACTCACCTTTATGCAATTTTATGGTCCTACTGGCTTGGAAATGGGCAATAGCAATTGGCCACCTGCAGTATCAGCATCAAGGGAAGTTAATGCTGTGGTTACCCTTTGAAATGTGGAACCTAAAGAAAAAGAACCCCAAACCAAAGGAAATTTTGCTGTAATATGCTGATTTAGCATAATGTTCTACCACTGCCAAGACATTGCAACAATATGACTTTTTCTATAAATCTTTTTATTTAAATCTAATGGTAGGCAGGCCTCACAAAAACCTTGTACCAGAATTAAACTTCTGAGCTCTGCTAGAAGCCTTGCTGATATCTGCACTCAAATAAAAGGAATTACCTTACAAAATAAAAAGCAAATAAGATTTTTCTACAGTTTTAAAAGTTTAAATTTTGTTTATTTAGCCCTGTGGATCTCTGATATTTTGTTTCTACTTTTTCTTTTGTTGTCTCGCAGCTCTATAATCTTAAACTAAATAATTGAAGCATTGAATTATTCTTCTTTCTCAATACTGAGAGAGCCAATGCATATAAATGAATTTTAAGCGGGTTGAATGGAGGAAGGTATTGTTTAAGTGCTAAGTACTACTTCTGGCAAGGCAGTGTTATTGGGTTTGTGTATGTTGAATATAAAGGTCTGATACCAGAATTACAGTTGCAAATTTGTGCTGTGCATTTGGAACTACATGTTGTTATCAGCTTATACTGACATGCCTCAACTCCCTTGGTACTGAAAATTATTCTAGAATTGCAAGTTGTGTTTCAAAATGATTTCAAGACTGTCTATTCCAAATGTTTCACCCGAGTTCTCTTAAATACCTGAGAATCTGGGATTCCCAACTGATCCTCAGGTATTCTGTGGTGTTCAGTCTGAACATAGATGTGAGCTGGAGAGAAAAGGTAGAAATTCCCACTTGCTGTGTGAAGATGACCTGAAACAAAGGTCTTCCTGCAGGTTTCTCTGCTCCTTGCATCAGTGTGTATCCTGAAAGGCAGCACAGAACTGGGAAAATAGTTTTCCTTCCTGCAAAAATAGATTAGTAGTCCAGGTCCTGCTGGTCAGTGATCAAGGTCATCCTCACACACAGAAGTCTCTCTGAATTTTGTATGGTCTTTGTCACATGTTTCTATCATAAACTCCAACTTGTAAAGCACAAGATACATGACACAAGTCAAATATGAAGGTTTATTGGTAAGATGAGGACGGGTGCAATCTCTTTTTCTTCATTTACTGGAAGTGCATGCTCTGCATATCCTGAAGATCCTTCTTTAAGGACCATGAAAGGTGGTGTTAGAAGTTTGATCCTTTAAGACCAGTTGTCAGTGATGAAATTCAGATTGATATCTTTAGTCCAAACCTTCCCAAGACCAAAGGTGTTTGGATTTTGGTATATATTGAGTATCAGAAATGATCCTTTACAGGTAAACAAGTGGATTTTCTTTCCAGTGAGCTGCTGCTTACTACACTGAAAACCTTTCTGTAAGTTTTGCCATTTTTTTTTCCATGTTGCTTATAAACTAAAATTGTAGGAGATTTTGAAGTTGGATTGAATTACTCTTGCCAGTGTGCTTCTATAGGAAGTCCCTTTGGAATCAGCAAGAACAAGCCCAACTTCGCATCCCATTTGCATCTGGATTTCCCTCTGGTTTCAATTTGCTGCTATAAAATAATTCTTCGGTATGGATGCCGTACTGAATCTGCCCAATGAACATCACATTTAGTTACTCATATTTCTTCTCAGGTAACAGCTGCAGAGAAGCTGTTACTTGTGATCTCTCCTGATTTACTGCATCGTAATCTGGTGTTTCAAATTAAACGTGCAAGGTTTTGAGTCTTAAAATGTCATTGCATTCTTTTAAGACATGTTCAGCTGCTTTGTAATGGGCATGTTCTTTCTTAAAATCTAATGCTAAGTGCTTGTGAAATAATTGAATAATGTAGCATGTCTGCTTAAGATTAAGATGATTCTATGTTATCAAAGGTATACAACAATTCCTCACTCTTACTCGTATTTCCATACCCATCTTTGTACCTGAAACGAAGCTTGATGCTACTTAATATAACAATAAAACTTTAAGGGTCAGTTGTTCAAGGGCACATGTCAGGGCTCATGTTAGACGTGTTCCATGGCAGTGACATGACTGCTGAGGGTAGGTGAAGTTAGGAATCTGTACAGGTCCAGTGGGCCTGGTGGCTTCACTACCCTAAACAGCACAAATAAACTGAGAAAAATTAGAGTGTGTTTATCTGAAAGAAAGTCACATTGTTGGTAGTGATTTTTTTGGGGTGGGCAGCACAGGCAGCTATGGAAGGTATGGTTTTCCTTTAAAAGAACAGATGTGATTTTTCCTTGTTTGTTTTCTTATAGGATTTATATGAATAAAGGTTTTGACTGCCATCTTTCTTGTTCTTTAATAAACTTGCCTTCTAATAAGTATAGGTCATTAGCATAATCTTGAGTTACTCTTTTATATAGGATCAGCATGAAATTCCTCACCCATCCATGTGATTGGATCACAGAAACTATTTCAGGTTAAAGTCCGTGCTGCATTGGTTATGCAAATACATAATAAAAGCACATAATTTATTCATTATAGAAATAGAATCTCTTCTTGCATCTCTCTCTGTTAAAAATAATTAAGTTTTATATCACACAAGTTGTATGACAGTATCTTTTAGTCTCTTTTCAAGACTTGTCAGCTGAATATTAGTTGAAGTTTGCTCTATCACACCAGGTTAGCCACTTCTATCTATGGACACTTCCACAGTAGCCACTGTTGTGATTTTCATATTTAACAAAAATTAGTGAATGAAGCCCTTACAGAATTCCTCACAGAAACTCTTTAGAGTACATAGAAATAATTGTCGTTCTTGCAAGGACATAAAAACATACTGTAGACTAAAAGAAATCTGCCACAAAACATCTGTTCTCCTCTTCCCTCTAATGGTGTGGGCCAGACTCCTAGAAGACACCACACATTGCTAAGTAAAAAAAAAAAACACCTCTCATTTTCAGAAAGCCCCTTCCGTATTTAATAGCAAAAGCTCTGTATCAGAATCTTACATGCAGCTACATCTCCTTTGGAGATATTTTAGCTTTTGAAGCATCCTGGAGAACATTATTGTTTCAGAGTAAAACACGGGGGCTGCAACAGTAGTTTGTTAAAATGAGACTCTGGAGCAGTTTTGAACTTCTTCCCTCTTTGTGTACAGCCAAGAGTCTTGCTAAGGTAAAGCCTCATGGCTGATGTGCTGAGTGTGAAATTCGAGGCACTAAAATTGTGGGATTTGAAGAACTTTCTTGCTTCTGGGAAAGTCTTCGATGTGGTCATCACAAATCAAATTGTAACTTAGTTTGGAGTTCTTTTGCTGTCACTTCACTAAATTTAAGCTTTAGCATAAATTGCAAGTTGATCTGTAATTCCCATTTGTGGAGGCAGTTATGCAAATGCATATTGTGGGAACATACCCAGGGATTTTAAATGCAGGGTGTTGCCAGAACTTAAGCTTGCAAAATTTTTGGGTCATGGAGTATGCATGAAGATTTGGCATCCAATCCTGTTCCCACTCCCATGTCTAATAGCAGCTATCAAATTTTACTGGGAAAAGGACATTTAGTAGTCTGGGTTGAAAATGCCTTGAATGCTTTTTTAACAAAAGGACTTTTCTAGTGCCATTACCAGTTCAAATTAGTCCTACTTGCAATGTCTTGTTGCTGCTCTTTCACCAGAGCACCAGTGTGGATACAACTGGTGGGGTTACAAGACCCTCACATCTTGTTATGTCTTCCAACCTCTTCCCATCTCCTAAACTGACACATGAATCATTCCCTTTGCTGATTCTTCATGGTTTATTGTTCTTCCTTCATGCAGTTCCTTGGACACCAGTAGCTGACAGGAGGCAGGATATTTCCTTGAGTGATTGTAGGGCAGGACTGAAATGATAGTCTCAAGCTACATGGCTCCAAAAATTCATGTCTGTAGTTATGTGTTGTGCTATAGATTTGTATAGAAGTGTGGTAACCACGTTAGTCCTTTTGAATGCTAGTCCTGTGGTAACGAAAGGGGCTGTAGGAAAGCAAATAAGGTGTGTGAGAAGGTGAAGCTGTCAAGCATGTTTAGAATTCAAAGAATCTCTTTTAAATAATGGAGGTTTTGAAGCATAATGTGTAGCATTTAGTCCCTAACAAAACTTGAGTTCAGTGATCTGTGCAAGGGAATAAACGTTACCTAATATTTAAAAGTATGTGCTTTTTGAAAACACCTCTCACTTGATTTATTTAAAAAAAAAAAAAAAAAAAAAGGTGTAATAAGATCCAGCTTCCTGTAAGCTCATGGTAATTTTGTGCCTTTTGCTAGTTGTGCTGTTTGCGGTCCTTTACTGGAGCCTGACTCCCCCGCTCTAATGTAGTTATCCTCACAGCACTCCTTTGTGGGAAGGAAGCACAATAATCCCCACTTTACAAATGGGGAGCCACAGCAAAAGAGAGGCTTAGTGACTCGCCTGGGGTCATGCAGGCAGCCCATTATGGAGCGGGGAGTTCAACCAGGACTCCCAAACAGCAGACAAATGCTCCAATCGCAGGGCTGTCTGTCCTTTTGCTCCCATTTTTAAAGCACTCAAAAGGCTGTATCCAGATTTCAGAGAGGGTTCAGGGGTTATTGAATCCGGTCTGACTGAAATAACAGAATAGCTGGACCAAGTGAAAATGTGCTGCTCAGTGTAGAGTTGCAATATCAGAAAGTCAAATAAAGGTTTTTTCCGCTGGCAGCTCTGGTTTCCTCTCGCTTGCCTGAGCTTGCTCTCTCAGATGCACACTTGCACTCTCTGCAACTCATTTTTCTTCTGTCTCAGAGGAAGGACTTGGTAAAAGGAAATTGGTATAATTAAGTAGTTATGTAGGAAGCTGATGGTAAGTATTTACTTATATAAAATAAGTGGAGGAGAAAAAACCTACAAGGTAGTTTTCTTAGCGTTTGCTTTTTTGGGTTTATTTTTGTGAGCAGAGTATTGAGTGACAGAGATTTGCTCCCAGTAGAAAATGCTTGAAACACATTAGTCTGCTTTGGTATTAGAAAGATTAGAGGGCACACTGTGAGAATTTGTAAGGATTTATGTGCTTTTTAGAAAGGATTAAGAATTAAAAAAAAAAAAAAAAATCCAGATTAGAAGAGCTGTCTAACCACATCACTACCCTACAAGCCAACGTTTGCGTGGGGGTTCTTTTGTGTTTAATACCACAATGTTTGTGTTGCAACTTCAGTTACAGTTGGCTTTGTTTAAAGACCATAGTCTAGATGTGCACAGCATATGAAATGAAATGTTAGGAGTTCCTGTAGCATCCTTGAAATCTTATTCAGCGGCAAGCTTGGAATACCTATGAAAAAGTTTTTAGCTGTATCCTCATTCTATGGAGTTGCTTAAATAAAATGGAAAAAAAAATCAGGTACATTCCATTGCTTCTAAGTGTCTGCTTGCTTCCTGTCTATCAAATTGTAAGCCAGAAATAGATTTGTTCTCTGGAGCATTATTTCTTTAAAATATTTGTACATCATAATCCCATAGTAACCCCAGATTGCACAACATGGAATTAGTTATTTATTTGGGAGCAGAATTGTTAAACATCCTCTAAGCTGAAAAAAGATACTTCCTAATTATTTACTAGAGGCATCCTCAGCATACACAGTTAATTAAAGTCAGACTGCTAAATGTGGATGATTAGAAGCTTATGTTGCTAGAAAACTGCTTGTGTTGATTTGAGCTAATACTGAATTTGTAAATTCAATCCTGTTTAAACACTTTATTTAGAAAAAACATAAATCTGTGCAAGATGTGCTTATAGAAAAGACTAGCTGTTTCTTTATTTTATGCTTTGCAGTCTCACTGTATTACACATCAATTTGTTGATAGTTTTGGGCATTTTATCAACATGCAATAGAATGGTAACCTGCCCTCTAATAGTAGCTAAATTGTTCAGGAATTTTTTTGCTTGCTTTCTACTTTCTCCTGTCCTGTTTGGTTTTTTTTTTCTTTTCTTTTTTTTCCCCTCCCTCATTACATTCTTGAGCTTGGAGCTGGGCTTTAGCCACAGGACTGTTTGTTTGAAGCAGTCTGTGTGTATGTGAGCCCAGTGATGCTTTGCAGGATGGAGGTGTATTGAACACAATGAATTTTCCAGGTGTGTGCTGGTGGCAGTTTCAGGTGCTTGGGGACTTTGTTTGAGCAGTGCATTGTACCTAAGGACAGACACCTGAGTATTTGGTCCCTACAGGAATCCTGTGAACATGTACAGTGCATGTGGTTTTCTCTCTTGGTTTTTCATACATTGCAACGGCATTCACAAAAATTGAGTTCCATCTACATGAATATCAAGTTTGAATTGGATTCTGGATGTTGGCTGTTGAGTTTTGGTGTTTTTTTTTTACTTTTACTCCTCTTACAATGCTAGTTTAAACTACCTTTTAGGTGGTGTATGCTTTTCCTGATGTTGTCTTGGTCTTACAAACACTGCACAAAGCCGATACAGATGTGTAGGCATGGGTATGTTTTGTTACTGCCCTGTTATGGTTTACAACTCCACTGTAATATAGTGGGTATTGCATTCCAGTGTCTTCCACTGGGAGGTTTTCATAGCATCCATATTACACCTGACAAGTTTTTGTCTCTGCTGGTGATCTGAAAATTTTATTGCAAGTTTGTGTTGGCAGGCAGATTTGTTAGTTAAGAGTTTCACCGATATTGGCATTTGTAGCCTATGGAATGATGTATCTTAGCAGAGGAGAAGGACACATGGGAGGGAAAACTGAAGACTGAGTGTTTAGTTGAGCATATTGAAAAGTCATCATCTGTGGAAAAGGACATAAAAAAATAGAAAATTAGAAATAAACCTTAAAATGAGATTTAGACTCATTCAGGAGAGCTAAGCAGATACAAAATGATCAATGTCTTATACTAGGGGTGACAGAAGACCATAATAGGTATTTATGGCAAGCTGAGTAATGTTTGGTCTTAATCTGTAAAGAAAAATAAATGTCAGAATTGTGCTGGCAAATACGGATTCAGTACACAGCAGTTCACAGTTGTTTAATTGATTGAAAGTCCACTGGGAGAAACTGTGGTTTTAGCTGAGTGCAGAGCTGAATATGGATTCTTATGCTTAATGAAAGAACAATTAATTGAATGAATCATTATCTCTCTTTCCAGGAAAAAAATTTTATTGCAATGACTATAGCTGTGGGAGACTGTGATTCTTTATCCCTTCAGGTGCTAACTCCACTTGTTAGAAGAGAGGCAAGTCTTTAATTTCATCTCTTGTCTCTGTGAGGGAAATAAAACTCAAATTAAACACCTAACTTTCAGACTAACAACTTCCCTGAGAGAGGCTGCCCTCTCAGACTGTGTTTGAGAAATGTAGAGAAGGTGTTTCTGTTTGTTTATGGAGCATGTCAGGTATGAAATGCGGAAAACAATGTTCTCAGTCCGGGTTTTCAGGTGCATGCATGTGACATTGGAGTCTAAGTCTCATTTGGAAATGAATGAGTTTCCTGTTTCTAAATATCTGCTGACTGTGCTATAAAAAAGATCGTTCGTGCATTCATGAATAATGTGGCCTTTGCTTTGAACAACTGAAAAAACAATTAACTGTTTACTCAGGTATTGTTTATTGCAAGTTTCATCAGAATCTGGTGAGTAAGTACACAGTCTGTCATGGATTGTGTGTATGGCAGAGGATTATGATTAGAAGCCCAGTGTTTTGGGGGTTTAGCATAACCTGTTAGTGGCTCAAGCCATTTCTCAGGTTCTTGATTTGTTAAACTCGTCTATTAAATGGGCATTTTACAGTGCAGCTTCTAATTTACATAGATGATTCAAGAAATTAGTACTAGGGTCAGATACTATTATTTTCCTGGAAAACATGAGATTTTCCTTTTAGAAAATACATATAATAACTTTTGCTCTCAGGTGGGAAGTTTGAATTGTGCAGCAAAAGAATCACCTCTGAAGCAGGTATTTGTAAATAGGTCTCTAAAATGCCATTGCTGTAGCATTAGGAAATTTGTTCTCCATGTTATTTTAGTAGCCTATGTGCAGTAAAGCACAGTTTGCAGTAAAGCAGAGACTTGGAATTTCTGCAAAAGTATTTGTTCTGTACTAGAAGTACTTTGCAGAGAGATATCGAGATATTTCTTAAGATCTTGAAAGCTTGGTATGAAAAATCAGATTTTCCACATTCCCCCTTGCAGCTTAAATCCAGTGCAAACAGAGGCCTCTTTATTTCATAAGTACTTGTTTAACGCTGGCCCTACTTTTGAGACTTACTGATTTTGGTGTATTCCAGGCCAGGAAAATCAAAGTCACGTTATGAAAATATCCTCCTGAAATAAGTTATTACCTTTTAATGCAGTTGTAAAGGATGACTTTTTGGTTAAGGCTCTGGCCTGGGACATGAGAGTTCAAGCTGAGTTCACCTCAAAATTAGGACCCTGAGCACCACTGTAGCCACACCAGGTGATGGTCCTGGGTCCCAGTTGCACTTCCAGAAACCCGTCACCTTAGGCTGAACACCCTTGCTTTGTCTACAAACACAGCACACATATAGAACATCTGCCCCAGGGCTCATTCTTAGCTGTTTCTGCAACATAAGTAATTAAATATTATAACATCTGTATTGCCACTTGTTTCTCTTTTGCAGCCCACATCATGGGGGATGTGAAACTGGTGACATCTACTCGAGTCTCCAAAACCTCCCTGACACTCAGCCCGCCTGTCCCCACTGAAGCACCAGCATTTACTCTTCCTCCTCGAAATATCCGAGTGCAGCTGGGAGCCACTGCAAGATTTGAGGGAAAGGTAAGAAACAGATGCTGGAGGACTTCTCCATTCACTCTCTCCTGAAGCTGACTAGTAGGCTGCAAAGATGGTGAAGTTACCTCCACAATACAAGGCCTTTACTTGAGAGTACACCAGTGTTTACCCTCCTGAGGGGGCAGAAGCATTACAGGTTTGTCTCTGTGTAGAGGAGAGTGTTGCAAAACCTGAGTTTGTGCTAAGTATAACCTCATTGAGCATGCCAGGCCCTGAGTTTATCATCAGTGGAAAACTGCTTCAAGGGCTGTCTTCAATAATCATGTTCTCTTTCTACAATTCTACATATTCTCCAACTTCATATTCACATCCCTGGATCCCAAATCTGCCTGTTCATGGATCTCCATGTGTGACAAATCTAACCCTGCTGCAGCCTGCTGTTCCTAGTAAGCTACAAATCTTTAACCAGTTTTCTGATTATTTTGTGTCTGCATCCCTTGCCATCCGTGTTGTTAATCTGAAAGCAAAAAGAGCATTTTCAGAGGAAGGGGTTTTTTTATTCAAGAAAACTTGTTAACCCAAAGGGTTTAAAGGGGTGTGTGGTGGAGTGTGTATCTCAGGTTCTTCACCTTCCCATACACTTGGGACAATGAATTGTGCTTCCTGACATCCATATTTCCTTCATGTGTCAATCCTGGTAAGTACTCTTGCTTGTTCTTGCTCTCCTCCTTTCTCCTCCCTTAGCAAGTTCTTTTTCCTGGAGCTGCCAGTTTTCCCTCCCAGTCCTTTCAGCTTCCTTCTGTTCGCGTCATGCTCCAGTTGCTGCTGACAGCTACATCATCAAACTGACCACACTTTTAATCTTTGAAGTGGTGGGACTTGTCTGATGGAGGCAGGAAACTGTAACTTTACTGTAACAAAAGCAAGGGCTGGAAGGAATTTGGGAAATTCATAACTTCTGCAACTCTAACTTGAACACGGGGCCGGTAGAGGGCATCTGATATTTATCTTGTTTGTTTATGTAAGACTTGGCCAGGAACTTGGATTTTTCAACGAGAACTGTATAGAAAAGCAGGTTTTGGAGTGTATGAATTTTAAGTGCAAAAGTAAAATTCAGAAGTAGTTCTTGAATTTAACTTCTTGAAGGAAAGTGATATTTTCATAGAAATAAAATTACAGTAAAAGTGTTTCAGCCAAAGAACAGTTCTTGATCAAACCTTCAGTAGCTTATTTTTAAAAATTTACTTCTAGTGTGATTTTAAGGCACCAGTGAGAAACCGTTTGAGTGTGTGACGTTGGCCAGTCCCAATGTGCATTTCTTACTGTTTTTATCCTTTTTTCCTGTGCTTTCTTACTGTTTTTATCCTTTTTTTCCCCCTCACGATTTCACCTTGTTGCAAACACAGTGGGAAAATGACAACGTTTTTCTACCTCCGACATGTGACGCATGTGCACAATGCTTTTGTAATTCCAACTGCTGCTTCCAGACAGCCCTGCAACTGGCAACAATAGTACAGTGAAGCATGTGCTAAGATTTGGGTTTGTTTCTCATGCTTCCTAATTAAAAGCTCAAGTGGGATATTTCCAGTTTTCGTTGCATTCTGCAGAGTTTTTATTATTAAGTCTAATGGAAACAGTTGTAAAATATTATGATCTACAAGCTAGAGTGCCATCACTGCTTTTCTTTTTTTGTTTTAGATTTGGCTTTAAAGTGTTCATTTTCCAGGGATACCTATCCCCTTTTTAAAGCCACTTTGAAGACTGGAAGGATAAAGTCCGAGGGGACTTTCTTAGTAGCTTGGAAAAAATACATAAATTCAATACTAATTAAACTGTCAAGTTGAATTGCCTTGAAGGACCAAAACTTTGACTGAAGTCCTGGGCTAGACCTACTTGATGAAAATCTAAATTTATCTCTTCTGCTGGTTTGGCATATGAGCATAGCCAAAATCTTTAATTTTCCATCCTTAAAATGGGGGATGAGAGTATTAGTGTTTTGTTTGTGCTCTTAGGCTATTAACATGGGCAAGATGAGGGGGGATGTAAGTCCAGTCTGAATAGCTGCAGTAACCTGCAGGGATTGTCACATCAGGCTCCATTGCAGCTGGTTAGTGCAGTGTTGCTGCTTCTGTCAGTCTGATTTTTCAGGGGTTCACACAATTGTGGAATTCAGAAGGACAATGGACATGCTCAGAAGAACAGGTTCAGAAGGGCAATCTTAACAAAACCAATTTATTAAGATTTAGTAATAGAAGCTACTCAACATTCTTAGGGTTTTGTATCATGGAAAATAGGCTACTGATGTTATGATGGGTTGCTACAGTGCAAATATTAAACCAGACTCAGGCTAAAGAAAAATAAAAAGTTTTTTAAATGGCTAGACAGGAGCTTTTCTTCAAAGAGTTCCTCCACAGTGGAATTGATCTTATCAGAAAGAACAAATATTTTGAGAATCTGAGACAGGATATAAATCTGATATTGTGATGATCCTGTGTTCTCATTATGTGAACAATGAAGAGAGGGCCCCAAAATTAAACTCCTTGATTTTCTTTCCAGCAGCATGTGAGATAAGTTGCATGAAATGGCAACTCAGGGTCAAGGAGACTCCAGAAATTGACAAATAGACCCAAAATGTAGGAGGTACAAAGGAACTGGAGTTCCCTTTAATACCTTTTTCTCTTCCTCCCATTACCTCCCTGATTTTTTTACTAAAATCTCAGGAAGCCTGAATTGATCCATCCTAGTGGCTCGGGTTCAGCTTTTGTCGGGAGTTGTGAGCCTTGTCATGTGTGTATTAAGATGTCAAGCTAATCCTCCAGTTCCCTTTCTGCAGTTAGAAGTCTAAAAGGTTCTTTTATGACTTTCTGGGGAAATCTTAGAAAGCAGATTAACTTTGGCTGGGACCCTGAAGTCCTGGTGGTGTGTGGAGGTGAAAAGAGCAGCAGGATGGACCAACTCCAGCAGGGCTCAGCACTGTGACTGGTCACATAATTTAAAATTAGGGTAGTTGCCCAAAACAAGTATTTTAAATTGATAAATATGTGATTATCTACCTGCACATAGTTTTACTGAAATTGAATAGCAGTAGACTCACTACATAAAAAATATAGCATGAATATGTACTTCTGATTCTTGAATGTCACTGAGTGTCAAGCAGGTAAAAATGACAAGTCAAAGAACCATCAGTTTCCAACTAAACCTTCCCTGTCCAAAATGATAGTAACCTCTGCCTCTGATTGCAAGGAGCACTTAACATGCCTTAGTATAATTTTTGAGGGTGATACAGACAGTCATTAATTTTATGAGCCTAAAAAATATTTTTGCTACAGCTCTGCTTGAGAGGAACAGCCAAATGTCGTGCTACAGACCACAGACTGAATGCTAGGGTTCAGGAAAGAATTTTTCTCCTTGGACATAGCATTGCACAGTTGGCAAAAGTGAAGTATGAATTGCTTTTCTGCTTCATGTGAGCCACATATGAGGTCCATTGCCAGAACTAAGATATCAAACTATTAAATCTAGTCTGGTACTCCAATCTCAGGGAGCTAGGTTTCATGTAGCTCATGGTTTGAGTGGATGTTGGGGCACTTAATTCAGTTTGGTACCCATTGAGTGGTTACTGTTCTGCTCTTCCTCTTCCTTCTCCCTTTAGATAAGGAGGTAAATGTTAAGACAAGCCAGGTCAATATCAAATCCTCCCCTTTTGATGTGCTTTCTGGTTGTCCTTCTACCACCCTGCTGTTGCAACACCTTGTCTGTATCTGTTTGAATCAATTTAGGTCAATGATGTACATCAGTTTGCCAATGTCTGTGTTGCTTGTGCTGCTGCCTGTTGAACAGGTACTTTTTGAAATGCTATGCCTGAGAAAATTAGCTGGAAGGCAGTGGAAAGATTAACAATGATTCTGCCTCCTGTTCTGAAATGGAAAGGAGACCCATTTATGTGATGTGTTAAGAGGTAAAGAGTAGGGAAGCATTAAAAGAATGAAGGTTTTAAAGGGAAACACTCCCACAGTGTTTATAAATTCTTATGAAACCTGCTAATGGAAAAACTGATTTCTAACCAATATATTTTACTGTGGCTGCTGCACCAGCTATGCAGGGCAAAACCCTTGGTATCTTCCCTTTGTTTTGGACTCAGAGCAGCAAGGTGTGTTCCATTTCCAAGCCTCAGTTAGCAGGCACTCCAGGAGTACACTCCACTTGCATTCTATGCCTGGAGTTCCAATGGCAGGATCCAGCATTGTGCTTTCTTATGGAAGTAAGTGTTCTCAGCAGTACAAGAACCATGACTGCAACTTAAAAAATCAAATTTGAAGTATTATGTTGAGGAACTGTGCATTTGACTCCTTGCACATTCGTAATAGATTTCAAGGTACAAAACACCCAGTAGATGGAACAGGGTGAGTAGTTGACTTTCACGCCACTATGGGCTACTGCAGCACAAGGACGAGAGAGGGATAAGAGGTGGGGGAAAGTATTTTGGTTGATTTTTTTTATTTTTTATTTTCCCTTCCAGAAATAAAAGCTCTAAACCTTGTTTTTCTACCTCACCCAATTGGCAGAATTGAACGCTTATCATTAGACTTGCACTTGGCTAACTAGTAATATTTTTGCCTTCTGCCATCATAAGCAAGGCTTAAACTTCACTCCAGCCCTTTGTCTCTGTCTGGCTGATGAAACCAGAAGGGTTGGGGGAGGCTTCAGTGCCACGTGTAACAATGAGAGCAACACATAAAATAGCAAAGTGTGCATTTGATGGTCTATTAATGTGTCCCTGAGAGTTTGCGCCAAATGACACCAGGTCACACTTTTTGATATATGTAACTCTGCTTTGCCCCTGTAGGAGAAGAGAGAAGTCATTAATAGGCAGCAAGTATGAGGTATTTGGAATCTTTGCAGAGGGCCACATGTGGAGAAGGTTTATAATCAAAACACATCATTACTCATTGTGGTTTTGCTCAGTCCACACTCTCTCGAGCACCTGGACTCCAAAGCTAAAAATTGCTGCTTTTGACATGTTACTTGGCTCCATTCACTCATGGATATAGTACGAAGTTTGGAAACCTACTGGGCAAAACCAGACAACGTCATTATTTTTCTGTGTAACATCTGGACTCCCCAGTATCTGCGTGCATGCTGAGCAGCAAATAACATTGCTGAATCGTGCACAATTCAACCCATTCATGAAGGGGAGAAGCCAGTCTGTCTGACAGGGAGCAGTGAGGGCTGGCCGCTCCCCAAAGGAGCGTGAGCCGGGAGCCAAGGGGGATCCACACGCAGGCTGTGCCCTCAGCAGCTGGTCACAGTCCCACAGGCTCTGCACACAGCCACAAGCTCCAACAGGGTCATGGTCCCAGACATGGCAAGCAATGATCCAGGTCCAGGATCCCAATAAAGGATACAGTCAGGAGCAAGAGTAGGGAAGGCCAGATTGTCTTTCTGTAGGTGCCTAGTTCAGTTTTTAATGTTCAGTCTGTTAGACATTATCTTATTACTGGAGGTTCTGATTACTGGAGGTTACTGATTCTGTGATTCTGAGGTTACTGAATTTGTAGCAGGGGCCTGAAAAGCACCTCGTTTTGTACTTAAATTGCCAGAGCTCTTTGTTTAGTGTTAGTTAGAGGATAAACTTGCCTTTATCATGATTCTTAACCCAAAACTTAGCTTTGAGTCAGTTCATAGTTCAGCATCTCATGCGGATACACATCTCTCTGGTCTTCTCTTACGTTGGGGAAATAACCTTTGGAGGTGAGAGATGTTGATGTGTTGGGGTAGTGCTTGATGAGGGAGACACTGTTACTCCTATTGCTGTCAGGGGTTACCTGTCAAAGCTCTCTGCACTAAGTTTGAGCCAGAAAATCCAGGCATTCCATTGACTCTAGAGATGATCTAAGCTCTTATGTCTTTCTTCTTTAGTGGATTGTTAGGAATAGATAGAGTGGAATCTGGGACATTTTCCAGTAAAAAAATAAAATTCTAGGCTTTCTGATGGTGAAGACAGCTTTATTCTCTGCAAATTTGTGCATTGCTGTAAACCTGTAGCCAGACAGAACAAAACAATCCTTGTCTTCTGAAAATACTGTGGATAAAACAAGTATAAGTTTAAAGTCAACTTTGCGTATTTTTACTGCTTATACGGAGACCTTTGTAATTCATGTGAGGAATGAAGCAAAATGGAAAAGTAAGTTATTTTATCTTTCTTTCTGAATTTTCCTTATTTTTCTGCACGTTTCAAAATACCATAGTAGATGTAACTCTACAGAAATACCATTTATTATAAACACAACAGCTGAGCACTGTTTAAAACTCAAACCTCATGCCAATTGCAATCCATATAAGTACTTTTCATCTGAAGTTGACAAAAAACTGCACATGTAGCCCAAAGAAAATGAATAAGCAAAGATTGACAAATTAAATAGTTCTGCTCACGTTTATTTTCTTTTAGGCAACAGAATATTGAGCTTATTTCATCCAACTCTGTGCTTTCTCAACTCATGTTGAATCAGAATTGTAATTTTCCTCTAGCTGCACAGTAGAATCAAATTGTAACACGGTGGCTTGAGAGTTTGCCATTCTTTCTGTGTGTCCCATAATACACAAGCAAGTCTATGGTAATGGTGCATGTATTATTTAAATTGTTTTTGCAAAGCTTAGAATATTAATGTAACACACATTATTTTATAAAAAGGTTTGTAAAAGCACTCCCACACTTGGTGGTATGTGAAATCTAACTTGTATCTGAAATCTAACTCATTTATATCACACTCTGGAACAGGAATTCAATATATTTAAGCTTGATTATTTTTGTCAATATGCATTCTGGTGTTCCTTTATAAAAGAATAACTCAGCAGTTCATCTCTGCAGGGACGAAAATATAGATATTTCAAAACAAAGTTATGCTGAAAACCAAGGCACTAGAAGAAAAATTATGATAAAATCTTGGATATACAGATTAAAGAGCTATGGCAAATGGCATGGATTTTTACTTATTTCATGGTACCACTTAAAGAGCCTAATTCAACTGGAGCTCTCGTGTGTGTCTGCAGATGATATTTAACACACACACAGGCCAGAGTAGCGGTGGATCCTTCTCTGGGGGTCTTCCCAGCTAAAGTAACAGAGAAAATAGTCATTGTTACCCCCTGGGCATTTATGTGGGGTGCTGGGACATGGTGAGATTTATTGGCTTGTACAAGATCACACAGAAATACATCCCTGGATTCAGAGCTGAACTGCTGTCTTCCAGAACTTCAATTCCCATCCAGTACCTTAGGCATGAACCTGTCCTTTTTGGAGATAAATAGCTTCTGATTTTGGAAGACAAAGTCAAGATTTGCAACAGGTGTAAATGTCCCAACTATCTACAGGTGACTCCTGTTGGATTAGGAGCATCACTTTGACAATGCCAGAATTAGGTCCTTGGAGCCTTGATGCAAAGCTAGTTTGTATGTGCTGATGGACAGAAGTGTAGACAAAGATCTGGCTGCTCATGAGATTATTACACAATGATAGATTTAATGGTGAAATTAATGTTGGATTTGTTCAGACCTCTCGATAGGAATGTCAGCAACTGCAGCTGAGTGGAGCTCTACTGGAAGCACAGGCCGAGTAAGCGCTTCTTCCACAGCCTAAACAAATGTAGCTACTTTGAGTTGCATGTGTGTGTTTCCCTTACCAAGGTCACAGCAATTTTAGTTTTCAGAGAAAGCTTTAGAAAGAAGCGGCAAGCCCACAAATTTTCTCTTGAACTCAGCATGTCTATAAATATTTATCCTGAACTGCTGAACTAGAAATTTATAGCCACATCAATTTTTACTTAGTATTTCAGTTAGTGCTTTGAGGGTTTTTCCTTTTAAACAGTTGTTGCTCAGTCTTTGGGATTTTTTATTTTAGACACAGCTGTTTGTGTATTGTACTGTCTGAGCTACCTCTGCTAAGCTGCTATTAAAAAGTACATGTGTGTAGTTGGGAAAGCTTAAAGATTGTACAGATTTTTCCAGCATGAAAGAATCACTGACAGTTGTTAACAAGTGGTTGCTGTTTTGCAATAGGATTCTGTGCAGAATTCTAAATTATTTAATGCATGACAGTAAGTTTCACATAGGGGAATAACAGTGCAATGAGAAATGAGAGTTGTTTAGACTGCTTATTGTATTCAAATTTCACAGTCCAACATGGCACTTTGTATCTCTTCGTAATCACACCAGCAATGAAGTTTCACAGCTTTTAATGAAGTTAAAACCAAAGACACCTCATGCCCAGTGTGCTCCTCAGTCCTGCCAAGAAGCATTAAGGAAGCAGCTCACATAACTGAGGAGCATTTTTATAGTCTGTCCAGAGCACGGCCTTTCCAGCAGCATTTGTCACTGTCAGAGACAGGCTTTAAAGGAGCATGTGACTGTGCAGGCAACTCAGCAACAAACTCCAGTTTTAGCATTTGCTGTGTCCAGGCTCCTAAACTGCAGGAAATAAATATTGTCTGTTTGGAAGCTGATAAAGTATGGACATGTTCATTCAGAGCACAGGGTCTCTTACCACCTTTGAGCACAGAAAGAAAGCACGTATTTTTTCTTTTTTAATTTATTTTCCACAATAAGTCATGCATACTGTCTGTGCTCATGTAAATTTAGAGTTTGCTGCTCAGTTGATAGCATATAGTGATATTGAATCCCTAAGAACAGCATCCCCAAGCTAGGGAAGTATGAAGTTAATATGTTCAGTGGAATAGCTCCTACAAGAAGATAGAGCCAGCATTCAGTGACATATAAAATAAATTCACATCCAATTAAGACAGAGACTTCACATCAATAAGTTAAAAAAAATAGTCTTTCAGTCTTCCAGAAATAAAATATAATGGAAAAATAATTTTTGCAAGTTTTATTGCAAATGGTGAAGATTCCCTTGAGAGTAGAAAGAAATAGAGTGGATTGTCATCTTTAAAAAATGACTGCCAAGTGAAACCCCAAATATTATTGTTATGAAAGGATTGTTGTTCTGGAAATAATTGATGCTGTTTGGTTGTGCTTCTTTCATGTGGTATCAGCAGAGTCTTTTAACTCAATGATGTCCCAGTCTCAAGCTGTGGCTCGAAGCATCTGGATTCTGTGATCAATTTTGTGAGGTAAAACAGCAAATTATTTACAGTTTTCCTTCTGAGTGGGGACATGCGCTCATTTTGCTAATGACAGAGCAAAATGTTGGTGTTCACTTTATCCTGTACTTGCTCAGGGGGCATCTTTGTGCTTGTGCTTGGTTTAATTAATAGTTACTGACCTTTCTGAATTGCTGCTGAAGAGAGGATGAATGAATGATTCACAGCTAAAAGCAAAAACTTTCATGGAGTCTTAAAGCTAAGCTTTTTGTCATGGGAAAAGGGAGACTTTTCCCCAACAATGTATTTTCATTTTATGTTTCAGTCTTCTAGTACTGCCAATTGAAGTTTATGAACAAAAGTAGTGGCAAACACAGTAAATCAGGTTGTCCTGTCAAACCGGGAGTGAACGAACTACCCCCCTGTCGTGACACCTCTCGCAACGCAGTGAAGCTCGGGTCTGATTTCTCAAAATCTTGTAGCAAAGATTGCTGCTGCTCTGAAATGAGCTCTGGTCCTCTCAAAAAACTTCTGACATTCTCCTAAACTCATGGCTACTGACTTAAAGCAGCCGATTCACTTAGTAAAATTTGGTAGACACCTTGACTCAGAATCACCAAAGATGGGAGAGAAGAGAAGAATAAGAAAAGAGAGCAAATTTTATGAGGCTTACTGGGCTGTGTGGAACAATTAACATGAGTTTTATTTCCTTCCACAGCCACAGTTGTTTCCTTTTGAACTCTTTTACATTCTTACAGCAAAATCTTAAATGACAGTTTACCGTGCAAATAAGTCAGCTATTTCTTTGCAATTTTTAGTACTTTAAGCTGTTCAGCACCTCAAAACATTCAACACTCTTTAAAAGTTGGTCCACTGTGGGAGTGTTTCCCTTTTTTTGAATTGGCAGCCTAGAGGAGCCATTTGAAAATGGGAAAAATCAGACAATGACTAAATATAAATAGAGATCTAAAGGACAGAGATTCAGTCTACTATTAATCCCATATTGAGTTCAGAGATCTTGTACTTACAGAAATGAGAAGGCCCAGGTGAGCTCTGTGGGTGGTTTGCATAAAACCCTTGTCACACACCTAATGGCTACAAGTCACCTGGCTACAGTGGGGGGAAAGTGAAAGGGCAGATGTTGCTGCTGGTAGAATGATTTATTACAGCTCCATCAGAACAGCTCTGCCACTCTGAGGTGGCAGCACCTGTGTGCAAATGCCCCCATTAGTGTGACAGAGTTTTACAGCCTCTGGTTCAGTTGCTGATTGACATCCCAGCTACACAGACAAGTGATCCTCTATAAAGTGTGTTCCCTTCATGTCCTGTATACAAGAGCGTCCTTCTTGATGGTGCTCTGTATTTCAGCTAAATTATGTTTCAGGTTATTTTGGGGCTCTCTGAAGAGTCCTATAAAAATGTTCCTTTAAATGCAATAAATCGAAACTCATTCTTTATATTAAATAAAATCTAATTTAGGAAAAGCACCTGTACATGTGATTGAATCCAGAAGACATAAGTAGGGCTTAAAAATTCTCTAAGGAGCTGCATTAATTGGAAGGGGGGTTGAATTTAGAAATTAGATAAACTCAATGCAGCTTGACACCTAGTGCTACTCTGAAATTCCGCTCGAGTTCTTCAGAAATAATTTAGGACAAATTAGCTTGTTGAGGTTATGGTACCTGGGAAAGCAATGGTTTATTCAAACAGCTACAGTCTGGTGACTGAGCAGAAAGTTGTGCACCTCTGGGAACTCTTGACACTGAATTTTACCAAAAAATGTATGATTAAATGTAGAAGATTGAAGAATAAATTCTCTGCAGCTGCTGTCTGCTTTTCAGTTAGCAGACCATGTCTTCCTTGGGTAGGCCATAAATTCTTCCCTGCTAAGTACCATAAAAACTCATTCCCCTAAAGGACTGTGGTAGTATGTGCAATGTTCAGCACCTTCAAAATCTGCAAAAGGGGGTTGAAGAGTGAGGTACAGAACAAGCAGATCATGCAGAACTGCTTTTAAAAATTCAAAACTAAAATCAGTGGGGTGCCATCTGCTAAAGGATCTTATGTTTGTTGCCTGGATATCAAATATCAAATGCTATTTGGCATTGATGAGTACAGAGTAGAAATATACAGCACACCCAAGGTTTACAGAGAAACCATTATGTTTTCCTGTCCATACAATGAGCACGAGCATGAAATGAGCATGTTTGCTCCTACTGCATGGTCCAGTTTTGCTTTAATGAGACAACTGTGGATTCTAGACTGGTCCATAGAAGAGGTAGGCTATTCACTTTGTTTACAAGACTATAGCTAAGTCTCCAAATATTTAACATTTTCATGTTTAACCTTGCCAGGCAAGTCCTCTGTTGTAGGAGCAAGCATTTAAAAGGGATAAACTATTCTTGAGATATGGTTTGTGTGTGTTTAAAGTCTCAGAAGGAGCTTAACAATGTATCATGTCCACTTTCTTTTATCAAGAACATCTGCTGTTCATTTCCTAAAGCAAACTGCAGCTTGAGCCCAGGAGGAGCTTTGTTATAAGACTTACAGAAGAGGTGCACTGGCCAGAACTAAGTTTTCCACCTGCGCTAACCAGAAAAATTAAATTAAAATCAAAATATACAGCCTGTTGGGTGGACTGTAGCCATGATGTTCATGTTATAGTCTCAATAGTTTTGTAGTACTTCTTTCCTAAGACTGAAATTAAGAGTTCATAGCAGCTCCATCTTCATGGGCAGAGCATGTGTTAGGGTGTATCCAGTCTTTAGTGTCCTCTGCTAAATGTGTTCTCAAGTACATAATTCCCCTCACAAGTCTTTTGATCCAGGTCCAAAACGTCTGGGCACTTAATTCAAGGAAGATAGATAGTGGCTAGAGTGGCTATAGGAAACACCTAATTTTTGTAGGACCTGGGATGAGCCACATCCACCGAATAGCTCTTACTGTTTGGATTGTCTATGTTGGGGCTGCATGAGAGCCTTCAGCTTTATGATCTTCAGAGGAGCACACCTAATAAGTAACTTGCAATAAAGGGAATAATAGTCCATTTTTGCTCATAGCTACACATTGGAAGAAGAAGTCAACTGTGCAATCACTACAGCATTTCAAGAGTAAGTGTATACAATGTTTTTTCCTACATCTTCACTTTTTTGATTAGAATTAAACTTGAAAAATGTGTCATGCTACTTAATCACATTTATTCTGCTGCTTTCTTGATGCAATCTGATGTCTTGTTACTCCAACTTTTGTAAAAAGTGCAGTTTTCTCCCAGTTAGTAATGAGTATTTGCTATGCCAAGTTTGCAGGCAGCAGACTGAAAGTCAGAGTTTGTCAGATATTCTGAGTGGTTTTCCACATCTCCCTTGACATCTCCTTGTGGTATGACTTCTAATGATCTGCCCAAAACATACACTTGGGAGCACAGTGGCAACATGTGACAACTCTAACTGAGGGTATCCTCTTTTTATCCCATTGCAGCTTCTGCTCTCTGTGGCCTTTTCTTGTTTTCATAAAAGAAATTGCTAGTTTCTGGTTGAATATGGGCATGGAACATGCTACAGAGCCTTCTGAAACTTCCTGGCATTCCTGAATGTTAAGATAGGCAGGCAGCCACATAAGCAAAACACCTGCTGTTCCTTTAGAAGAGGTCTCTGCTGTCAGTCATCACCTACAACCCACTGGTCAGTTTCTCTTGAAAGAGTGCTTGCCCTGTCCACTGTGGATGTGGGAAATAGTTTATTCTCTTCTGCTTTGCAGGTACTTTTATACATTAGAAAACATTTCTCATTACAGTCGGCCCTCTTGCACTTCGCGCCCCCCATGTTGCAGCTTCACATCTTAGTGGCGCGATATTTTAGCGACGAAGGAGCCCCCTTTCCGCAACTGCATATATGCGACCTGGCACTTATGACTATTCAATTAGTCATGAATATGCAAATCAACCCGCACAGCCACTGCCGCACACTGTGGCACCCTGAGACCACTTATGAGGGCAGGTGGCATCAGTGGCAGAGGTTCTTTCCCTTTAACTGTGGTGGCTACAATACCTCCACCAGTCGGTATTGCCTCCCCCACACACAGCCATGGAAACAGTAGCACACAGACACACACAGGCAGTCACAGCACTTGCCCACTTGCAGTTCACAGGTGCCCCCTAGAAAGGTGCTGGTGGGGACAAAGGGACAACGGCTTGAAAGCACACACGGGTGGGTGGGGCAAAGGGGGAAAGCGGACAGTAGCTCCAGCCACAGTCCGTGTGGAGGACAGTACAGTACTGTGGGAGCGCTTTCCTTGGGGCTATGTATCAACAGGGACCCTGGCTAGGCTTAGAATGACAGGGGAGGGCGTGATTTCTCATGAGCCCCCGAGGTCTCAGTGCCTGCTTGAGACCCAGGCAGCCAGCAGTGATGCCTCCCTGCGTGGGACTATTAACGCCATGTAACCTCTGTAACACTCACAAGGGATTGATCTGTGGTGATCCCCAGCGAGCAAGAGGTGCCACCCACCCTTCCTGTGGGGATATGCCAGTCCTGTCCCACAGGGAGCGGCAGCGCTGCCCATCCATGAAGCAGAGCAACCACACATGCATCAACCGGACATATTTGTGAATAACTGATTACAATTTGCAGATAAATTTCTCTCAAATAGTTGAAGCAGTGAATAATTAGGCTTGAGTAGTTGAGGTATGACTGTATTTTTGTCTTTCAAAGGTAAAATTTAAACCTAGTTTTCTTTTGATGAATTGTACTACCCAAATGGAACTAATTCTTTTATTCTGTGTTTGAACACTGTACCCATATTGGTCATAATTCTGGATTTTGTGGAATTAAGAGAAAGGTAGTCTATAGAAAGAATATCACAACTAAGCTGTGTGCTGGCAAAATGTGAATGTTTTAGATTTATGATTTCATGGGAGAAGGATTGTCTTTTGAGAGGAGTTTTAGTCATTAGTGAATTCATAGTGCAGCATATGAAGTCATCCCTATGAGAGGAGTTGTTTTGAATAGTGATTTCTTAACAGTTGTAACATTGCCAACTTTTGATGTGCCTGTCTATATATGATGTAATTTGAGATCTTGCAAGTTAATAAATCCTTTTGATGGCTGTTTTCTTCTTGATCACATTTCTTGTGTGTTTAATGTGACCTTAAGCAGCAAAATGGGACATTTATCTAGTCCTTAACATCAAGCACTGAACACCTCAGCCAGAGTAATGAATGTAGTGCTGGAATATGTCCTGCAATGTTTGCCATCATTTCTGATAGTCTTTAGTGGTTACTGTCAAAGTGACCAATATTCAGTACACACCCCATCAGTGTTCCACAGTTTCACTTAACACTTTAGTTGATTGTCAGTTATGACTGACTCTTTTTGGGTGCTGTGTGTTTATGGCAATTGTTGACCTCACTGGAGCCAGCAGCAGTTATTACAAAGCAGGATATGGCTTTGAAGTTAAAAACCTGAGCCAGAAGGGTGCATGTCATTGCCTTAAGATGCCATTGTGTTTGTGATGTGTTTAAGTAGGCAAACGTACGGGGTTTTTTTAAATTGGTGTATAATATACAGGCCAGGTTTTAGAAAATGTTTAATGCTTTTGAAGAAGACAAAGGGGCACTGGATATGTTGGCATTGGTGGTCACTGAATGCCTTTCAGGTTGTGACAGTGGGGAATAGTTTGCAGCAACACCTTGTTTAATAATACTATCCTTTAGTGTACAGTTTCCATAGATTTGTTCTATTTTTTCTCTCTTATTTCTTTTCATTGGGAACCTAGGGCCACACCTTTTCAATAGCATTCCTCAGACCCACATGAAGAACAATCCTGACTCTGGGAGTTCCACAGGCAACAGGTTCTCTCTCATCTCTTTCCACTTGCTGTGTTGATGCCCAGAGCAGAAGACCAGTTTTAATTTAGCAGACTTTTCCACGAAGGCTCTAAGCATTGATGGGTCCAGACAGAAACTCAGAACTCATGTTTGTGCTGATACCATGGTTATTTGCTGCTTGCTGTCAGTTTTCCACTTGTTACTGTTGTAGAGCAAGTACAGAGAAGCTGTAGCCTCACTGGGACTGGCAATACTCACACAGGCCTAGCTGTAAATAAAGGTTATAGTCTTCTGCTGCTGGGCATTAAATAAGCAGATAAATTTCTGTTTGGTGTGGATTTATTCAAGGCAGATGTTTTTCGTGAGCTCTGGAAAGGCTTGGAGGAATATAAAACCTGCTACAGTTCTGGAATTGATCCATTAGGATCAAAACCTGGTAACCCGTGATTTGTTTAAGGATTCCTGACACTTTTATGGCAAGACTATGTATTTCAGAGAGGTCTGGCTCAGTTTGAAACACATTCCAAACCCAAACCTGAAATAAATCCTTGCAACAGAGCAATTCTGTAAACTTCTGCTTTCCCATCATTTCATTTTTGACAACAAATGAAAGAAAAAACCCAGAGTTTGGGAAGGGAATGACTTAACCTTTTAAAAGGAAATTGCATGCTGACTGCCTGTGTTTGTAATTTTCAGTGTGGCATTTCTTCAGTGTAAAGGTGTGGATGAACAAAATAGTACAGACATAGCAAGCATAAAATAAACACCCATAGAAGAGATGGAAAAATATTAATGCCATGTGATACTGGAAGGGCACATATAATGATCTACCAGAGCCTGAGGGATCAGCTAAAAATGGCATTGTATGGTGTAAGAGGGACTTAAGAATATTATAAAACAAAAAGGAAAAGGAAGAAAGGTATTTCCTGTTGCTTTGACCCCAGTTCCTCCCTGGAATAAGGGAAGGAAGGTTAATACTTGCACGCTTTGAGTTGAACAATAAAATGAAAACACCAAAAGAAATCATTGTGTACTGGAAAAAGCAGTAAATATATTAGGTGATGTGTAATTGGTGACTTATATTCACAGGCCAGAGTCTCAGCAGCTGTAAACAGTTGTGGTTAGGTTAATGTTGGTACAGAGGTTGTGATGTAATGCACTGAAAAGATGGTTCTGTATTCACATCATTCAAGTGCTACTATTTCATTTTACAGTACTGTATTACTTGATATAACAGCTTGAATGTCATTTTGCCTGAAATATTTCAAAGAAATCTTAATGTCCAGTGAAGAAAAAATGAGACGTAGTAACTCCAGTCTGATATAGTCTCTGGCTTTGGGTAGATCACTTAATCTGCCTGTTAGTTTTTTAATCTATAATGAAATGATTGACAGGAGGACATTGACAAGTTAATAGTAAGAAACAGTTATTTGGTACGAGTTACTTTCTGTGCTCTGCGTAAGCACTGAACCAATTTGCTGGAGTAGGCCTAGGGGCTGGGATGAGTGGCAGCTGCTGTTTTTCAGAAAGCACAGGAAAAAAAAAAAAGCATGGCTGCAAAATGGCTTTGGAAAGATGCTGTGGTGGTTTTAAACAGGAATCAGCTCCCCACTGGACAGGATCCCACCACAATTTATTCTTCAGGGAACATGGCTCTTGCTTAGGTAAAGATAGAAAGAACTTGAGCAGTTTGTACCAGAAGTGGAAAGTTTCTCCAGCTTATTCAGCATATCCATGCTCCTGGCAAATGTTAA
This sequence comes from Pitta sordida, assembly GCA_013390025.1. Taxonomy (NCBI): domain Eukaryota; kingdom Metazoa; phylum Chordata; class Aves; order Passeriformes; family Pittidae; genus Pitta; species Pitta sordida. The sequence continues at coordinate 126,038 of WEKX01006321.1, read as the reverse complement.
TGTCCTTTATACTGAGTAATTAGTGCCAGGAAGAAGTCACTGCATCACTGGCAAAATTAATTTGTCTGAACTGATACCCAAAGAATTAAAAGGAAGAGAAACATTTCTAACAGCTGTAGGTTAAGCTCCAGCAGATGAAAAACCCCTCTGGAGTAAGGTGTGGCTCGATTAAAAATAAAATATTTTGAAAGAAGAGAATCTAGGAATGGGTAAGGTTGATTGGCTAATATTTGTAATTTGGAAAGTAAGTGCTCTGCAGTCAGAGAAAGCAGAGCTGAAATGCGGATTAGAAACTGAGAGGAGAATGCTGAGAGGAATTTACCCAAACCACAACCAAGCCTTCTTCAAGTCAAGACAGATCATCAATTTTTTGCCCACCTGGAGGTTGAAGAGGCTTCCTGTTCAGTTGCCAAAATTCGATAACGTAGTTCAAAATGTAACACTGCTTCTTTCCCGGTGAGCACATACAGCCACAACTATCACTCATCTCAGCTCATCTTGATCCACTCAGTTACTTCATGACATGTAGGCAAAGGATCAAAGAGTCAGAAGATGGAGAGCCACCATATCATTGTGGGGGATAGAAGTACTGCAATCAGGAGTTGTTGTGGTGACTGGGGAAGTATGTTAACAATTAACACATACTAAAGTGACTCTCAAAGAGGATGACATCTCTCATGAAACAGAGGAAGAACCTTTGCCTGAGTAGTATTTCTCTGGTGGAAATTGGTGCATGTCTGCTCGTCCTATTTTTTTGCAAAAGAAAGACACAGATCCTCATCAAATTTCAACAGCTCAGTTGAAATCAGTAACTCACTTCACACTTGTACCAACTGAGGATCTGCCTGCAAATCTGAAAGTATCAGTAATGCCATAGCAGGCAGGGATTTATTGATATCGTTGCTATTTAATGATCACAGGTCTGTTCATTTTGATGAAAATTCTTCATTTGTGTAGATCACAAACCTCCTTAAGTGTGTTTGTGTGAATATGTGTAGGTGCTTATAGTTTTCCTCTCACCATAACATCAGAGTGATCCTTAATGACACTTTCTGAAATTACAAGTCCTTACCTTCTGCTTTTAAAGATCAAGACAGAATTTGAATGCATCTGCATTTCTTGTCTGTAAATAGTCAGTTGCTACTATATCTCAGCACATTTGCAAACTAGATGGTTGTGTACAAATTTACATGATAAGCCCAATTCTTGGCAACAATGCTAGAAATTTTGGGTCTAGTTGTTTGCATCCTGCATAGTTAGAGGTGTGATGCAGTTATACCCTCTCATTTGTGAGAAACGGGTCCTTCAGAGGTCTCGTGAAACATCAAATTCACAAATACACACAGGTCATTAATATGCATGCAGGCCACACCCATCGCTCCACCCTCAGTCAATCAGGAGCACTGGGGAGCCTCTTTGACTCCTCCCCATGGGCTCTTGCAGCACAGGGGAGGAAAGGGAATCATTTCTGTGCCCTGTTGCATTGGGAGACCCCCCCAAGAATCCCTGGCTGCTGCCACCGCTTGTGCTCACCCTGCACGGGTGTCCCTGGACTCCGGTCGGCATTCTTGGAGCCTGGGAAACCTTAACTTTGCAACACTGCGATACCCCGTGCCACTTATGGCGGGGGAGGGGGGGTGGGATCGGGNGGCAGGGGTGTTGGTATCGGAGTTTCTTTCCCTTTAACATCCACCAGTCCCGGGAGAGGCAGCGCTGCCTGGGCTTTGACTGGGCTTAGAGTAACAAGGAATGGCATGTCTTGTGGCAGTGCTGCTCTGGGTCTCAGCGGCTGCCTGGGGCTGACTGCGATGTGACCCTTCCACTGTAGGGACTGGACACAGAAACACACAGGACTGGGTCAGGGACTGGGGCATGGTGCTGCAGGGCTCTAAATGCCATTGCGAGCTGGAGAAACCACACGCCCTCCCCACGCAGCCGGGCCCTTCCCCTCCTACAAGGAGTGCCGGCACCACCCCTCAGTGAAGCAGAGGCACTGCGCATGTGTCAGCTGGGGAACCTCACAGATCCCTGAAACTGAATTGTGAGAAATTTTCCTCACAAATCTGCGGGGTCATAATGGAGGGGTCGCAATGCAGCGGGGATATACTGTAGCACTACTGCCCTTAAGTTCATGAACAGTGGGGACACAGGTGTCAGAATTCTTCATTGACGCTGTCACTATGTTTCTGCAGAGAAACCATTCTAGTGGGAAATTTTCCCTCATAGGTATCTGCCTGACTAGTCTTATGATTTTAAGTTTAACCTATCCAAGGGTTCTTTCATTTCATTTTGTTCTGCCATTTGGCTCATAAAGAGTATGTGTTTAACAGCTGCTGTGTCAAGAACTTTCCACTGCCTTCCTAAACATCCAACATTTCTATCATAATTTCTATCACATATATCGTCATGTGTTAATTTTACCTTCTCTCTCCGCTCTCTCTCATGTCTTTCCAGGTCAGAGGATACCCTGAGCCTCAAATCACATGGTACAGAAATGGGCATCCTGTCCCAGAGGGAGACCATTATTTTGTGGACCGCAGCATTCGGGGCATGTTCAGCTTGGTAATCAAAGGTGTACAGGAAGGTGATGGAGGTAAATACACCTGTGAGGCTGCAAATGATGGTGGGGTTCGTCAAGTGACTGTGGAACTGACAGTGGAAGGTAAGGGGATATGTACTTAGGCTGCTGTTTAATTAAAGGAAAAAACCAAGATAAACCTTTGTCTGTGTGAAATCATAGCTGTGCACATAAGTGATTTCTCATGGGTACAAGAGCAAGGTTCATTAACTGCACTTCACAGTGCACATGCCTACAGCTAGATAAGGTGTGTTCACTTTTGGGTGTGTATGATGATGTGCAGGTAAAAGAAGTCCTGGCTTTAAAGACTTTGCTATAAACTTGGTAATTTTCGTGGAAGTCACCACTCAGGACAGAAACAAAGGCCTGGAAAGTTAGCATTTTCTATCGGACCGTAAAAACTGTGGCCGTCTTGGTTACTTCACAGACAGACACACTGAGGCAATGTGTTCCTGGAGTTCTCCAAGAATGCTTCCATGTGCTAAGCTGCACGCCTGGATGTAATTGCATGCTTGATGTCACTGGGAAACAGCCGAGATCAAACCCAGGAATTTTTAAGAGGACATCTGCATATTAGGTAGTTGCAAACTGAGAAATTTAAAACTTAAAGACTGACACAAAGCCAGGGAAGGATTGAAAAATCAACTGGGTTGTGTAGAGATCTGTTGAATATCAAAACCTTTCAGGTCACGACTTCGCATTGAATTCTTGAAGCAAAGGAAGAATCTGCAGCCTTCCTGAAACAATCAGCATTTGAGTTTGTTCAGAATCAAATTCTGTAAAAAATATCCTCAGAGTACATACTGAAATCTGGCACGATTGTTACTGCCTTCTGTTGTAAGAATTAAGTGAAATCTTTTTTTCTCCCCCTAGTTTTAAGTTATGACAACTTTATGGGTGACAGTTTACATGCAGCTGGAGGATTTTGTTAAAGCTGTTCTTGCCCCAGTTATTTTTATCTGGGCTTTGCTGCAGTTTAAAAGCAATTTCAGGGCAGTACCCAGTGACCAAATTTCTCAGACTTTAAGAGTTATGTGGTGCTTATTCTAAGCCTCTCTGCCTCAAGATAGTAAAGCACAGGGTGGTTTGGGTTTTTCCCCATGGAGCTGACTGCCACTTGAAAAATGAGTGACTGAAGCAATCTCATTTTTCCATCTGCATGGCTGTCCTGTCTGACAGTGGGGCTCTAGAACAAGTGTTTTTTCACACCCATCAGAACTGTTTGTTCGATGCTGCAGCCCGGGGTCTCCCCCAGGTTGGTGCCGAAGCTTCCCAGGCGCTGTGTGCACCAGGTGGCGCTGGGATTACACGGCTGCACAGGGATCGCCCTCCTGCTCACAGCAGCAAGAGAGATTAGCTCCTTTTATATGCAGAAATGGTAGTCTGGACTAGCACGGGACTAAAAACCCAACCAAGAAATGTAGGAACTCTCTCACTGTCCAAAAGCTTTCTTTTGCTATATTAATTTGAATAAGTGCTGCCCTGTAAAAATTAGACATTCATTAGACAATCGTTCACTTACTTGAAAGTATGTTTGCATGGATCACCTGCAGCGTTGTTACTGCTAAGACAGTAACTCTGCTGTAAGTTGTTTTTGAAATTGGAAAGCCTAACTTTGGGACTACAGATGACATAACCTTATACAGTAGGTGTTGCATTCCTCCTTTATATCTGAAACCTGGAGAAATGTCTATTTTACATGGTCTTTAGTATCTGTAATTGCCAGTGGTTTTCAACAAAATTTCTTTCTGTTTTCCTGCCCTATGCTTACAGGAAGCTCCTTGATGAAATACAGCCTGCCATCCAGTGCCAAAACCCCTGGGTAAGATGACGGTTGGTTTTGATATTGTTTAAGATATTGATATTGTGGTAGGAAAACAAGTAAAATGGCTTTTTCTAAAAATCTCCATTTATCCCAAGCAGCATAGCTACTGTGAGAATTACTGAGCTAACAACTTGGGTGAGGTTGTCATGACACAGCTACTGCTCCCACTGAGGAATTAATCTGGCTGAAAACAAAACATCCTGCTGATATCTGCAATACTGCACCCTCCTCTGCTGTAGTGTAGCACCCTCTTGTCTCTGCTCTATGATATTTAGAAATCCTTCCCCACAAATTCCATGACCTGAGAGTCTCTTTATAAAACCAGGGCAAATACTGCTTTAAACTGCATCATCAGTAAGAAATAAAAGCAACTGAAATCCACATTGTCTCACACAGAATTTAAACACATGTATTTCCAAGCAGCACAGTGGGTGAACTGTAGCCCAGAAAAAATAATTGTTCCAGGTTGGAGTAACTGTTACCAAGAATGGGTTAATGGAGTGATTTAAGCTGGCACACAGAAGAGCCTACTTGCTGTCATGTACTTTCTGCACTTCAGTAAATATTTACAATTGAGTAAATGCCACTGTTTTAAAAGCCTCAGACCTAATTCTTCCGACAGTTGTATTTTATAAGTAGGATTTTTTTAAAAGGACTTTGAATTTGAGAGGACTTTTTTCTGATTTATATTCATGGCACTGAGTCACATGTATATAGACAAAAATCCATGTTTCTGATTATGTTAGTGATCAGAATACAAATACAGTCATCCCTCAGCTCTTTGCAGCTCAAATTTTGCAACTCCAATTCTTCCCTTTTTTTCCCCTGCAAAAACATCTTCGTCTTCCCTCAGTCATTTGCACTTTTTTTCCCATGTCACTTGAGCACCAGACAGCCATGCCTACACAATGAGTGCCTCTGCCGTGCTGGGGGGGTGGGACTAGCCTATCCCATGGAGCAGGGTGCCGCATCAAGCTGAGGCTCCATGGCAAGGCGGGGCGCTGCGAAGGGACGAGGTGCCGCCACAGGGTGGAGGGACAGTGTGGGAGCAGCTGTCCCCACCCAGCTGCCATGCTGGGATGGTACAGGGGCAGTACTGGCTGCCAACCCTCGCTTAGCACGCCCCGGCGTGGCGGTGAAGGCATCCCTGCGCCTGCTGGGGCTGAGGGGGTGGGACGGTGGGCGTGGTTCATTTACATATGCATGAACCACTTCTTCATGGAATTCAGCTATCGCCTGACTTTCCCAGACCTAGACCCACTAAACTCATGTGATTAGAACTGAAGATTTTAATGTTATCATTGCTATGAACACTTTTTGTGCTTGTTTTGAATTTTACAATGAACTAAGATTACAACAGTGAAAATGGTAAGTAAAACTGAGTAATCAGGAGGGCTTTTTCCATTATAAAGTCTATATTGCAAATGTGCTACAGCAACACGCACAGGATAAATAATCAAAGCAAGAAAGGCCAGCTGAGGTTGCTGTTACATTTTGTTGTACATTCAGACTTTACGAAGGACAATCTTAATTCATTGCATTGCACAGAGTTAGAGTGATTGTCCTTGTTTTACATGTTCCCGTATTTTGCTCCTATTCAGTATTAATAATTTCATAGAACAGAACACCCCCAGAAGTCGCGGGGGTATGGGTCCGGGCAGGTCCCGTGAGTTATGCAGTCCGTGAAGATACTGAACCCATGAGTATTCAATTGGCTCACACCGTAGCACCTCATTAAAGCGGAGGAAGCGCCTTTTGGTGCTTCCCGGCCATGGAATCCGGGACGTTATGTGCACATGTTGTCGCACAACTCACTGAAAATCCCACCGCGATTAATTGAATACGCAAATATGTGAACTGCGAATATATGGGGTTTCTCTGTATGACAAACTTATGGCTTACATAAATGGCATGAAGGAAAAAGAAAAAAAATTCCGTTTGTGCGTGTTTAGAACCAGCCAGAAACCTGCAAGCTAGCCACTAGCTGATTTAATGGGTTATTATATATGCACAGATACATAAATATAGGAACACCACTTAAAGATAGTCAGTAGAAGACCTCTTTAATGCACATTTATGTTCTTTAGTGGTAGCGTGAGGAAGATGACACTGAAAGCTATCAAATGTTTAATGATATGAGAAAGTGGTTTTCATTTTAGCATATTGCAATCACTCTTCTCTCTAATTGCTTTTTGCTGGTCCTCTTGTCCTTGTAAATCCTTTCATTATGGTATCATCTCTTACTTAGAAACATCCAGCTGCCTATATGGCAACCACCATGTCTTGGCAGCACCTTGGACTGAGGCGATGAGGTTTCTGTTAGTATCTGACATCTGGTAGGAATGGTGAGGTATTGACACATCTTACTTGCATGTGGTAAAGGGTCATCTGGAAAAAGATGTCTTGAAAATGGTTCAGTTTGCTTGAAATGAAATGTTAGGAGAAAAAAAAGAAATCATCATCTGCCATCTGCTAATGTGTCTTTGTTGTCCCAGGGCTTCAGAACAAAGAATGAGTGTGTTCCTGTGTTCCCTTTGACAATAACAGACTTCAAGTTTCACCTCTTTTTTTTTTTTTTTTTCATTTTCTCTCCATGCTGTATTACTGTTTGATATTTTTTGTTTTATGTCTGTGTAAATGTTTACAGTTTTGGACCGCTGTCATTGATGCCACTCTAGTTTCATTCCACATGTCATTTCCCCACTGTGCCAGCCATGTAAGTAGAGCTGGGCATTTACACTCAACAGTCATTCAGGCAGGATGGGTGTACTTGACTTTCATCCCCTCTTTATGTTTGCTTACCAAACACTCTAGTGAATGAGATTACAAACAGAAGTCTTTGCCAAGCCTGAAATGTTGCAAAATCAAGGTGCTCATTCATAAATCAGAAATTATTATGTCAATTGCACTCAATAACAAAACAAATTACATGATAAAGAACCGTGAACAGTGCACAAATAATCTATTAAGAGGCAAGTAAGAAACAGAAAATGGAAAAAACCTAAATGCATACAGCGTTTCCTATCATTTGGTCTGCCCAGCTCTGCTTGTAAGTAACCAAAATTGTCCCCAAGACCTATCATGTGTATGTTAGGTGACAGTATATAGCACAGTAATATTTAGTTGCATGAAGAGTCAGGAGCATTCATCACCAGCATTTCCATTTCTTCCATTGGCCAAAAAAAATACTGTGTAACTACAGTGTGGGCTGCCACCAATTATATACCCTTGTTGGCAGAGCACTTGTCTAAAATGCTTCCTGACATGTGCTCTAACCACAACAGCTCCCAGCTCTGCTGTAAAACCAGAATGTCAATTGCCTTTCCAGGGGAAGACTTGCCGTTCCATCTGTGGAGCAAAGGCCAAGCATCTGGGGAGAAAGTCCACCCAAGTTTGCTACAAAACCCAGCAGAGTTGTTGTGCGTGAAGGCCAAACAGGCAAATTCTCATGTAAAATAACAGGACGACCTCAGCCTCAAGTAACTTGGTTTAAGGTATGATTTCGAAAAAAAATTATGTTTTCTTTCTCTTTTGAATTTTTTTTTACTTGAAAGGATGAAATGCACTTGACACTCTAAATGATCATGGTGAGAATTTACATAAAAGGAGGGCCATATTCTTCCTCATTGTTACGCTGAATAAACTCACAGAAGATAATAATGTTCCCTCTCGGTACATACCTCTCCTTTATCTGTTCCATTTTTGAAAATATTTGTACAAAAAATCATCTGCAAGCACCAAACAAGATCCAGATTTCCTCCTGGTGCCTTTTTGGGGGGATGTGTGTGTGGGGGGGTGTGGAGGTGTGTGGCAGGGGTGGGGTGGGAGGTGGTTGTGTGGTTGGGTGGAAGGCGGGGCAAAAAATGTTTAAAAATCCCAGAATATTGCTCATAGAACAGGGAGATGCTTCCAAGTCATTCTCTGCTTTATTCCAGACTTACTCTTGTCTGTTTGACCAGAATGCCAGGGTACATGTCTGAAAACAGTGAATGACAGTGTTTGCAAACAACGTAATGTTTCCCAGTGTAATATTTACTCACCAAAGGCCTATAAATTGTAGATGGTTTGTTTATTTTCCTGTCCCATACTTAGGGTGGGAAAAGCTGTGGTGCCTGATAGGGAGACACTGATCCTTAAAGGCTGGTGCTGAAGCAGAAGCACTGATTTGCTCACAGATGAGGTGTTGGTCGGGGTTTTTTAGGATCTAAAGGCAAAAATTGTTGTTCTGATCACCTACTCTGTGTAACAGAGAACACAGAACTACACACGTTTATTCCTGTCTCAAAAACGTATCTTTGGATTTAACTCCAGTGTAGCACTGCAAAGGAGCTGTGTTGCAGCAATGCCTCTTAGTATGCCTAGAGCTTTCTTCCACCTCACCTGGCCGTGGAACAGGTCCTCTTACACAGAAATTTTTTCCCTGTTTCTGAAGTGATACAATTAACAGACCTATTGAGGGACAGAGAATTAGTCTCCAACTAGGAAGCTTGTTACTTAAAAGCATTTGCTTTTTTGATTTAGAGATGTTTGACTTCCTGGAACAAACATGAGCAGAAAACTGGTTTGAGCCCACATACAGTTAAAAGAATTTTTTCTAGGAATATGGGTATAATAAATAATGAAAGGCCCACACCAAACTGAGATGAATGGGCAGCAAAATAGAGGGGGAAACCAGCCTCCTACGGACATGAATTACAGAATTTTGGACACAGTTTTTTGTTTATACCATATGAGTATTATTCATAGAAAGAATTTGGCTAAAAGATAGGAAAAATACATTTTCACTTGATGTTTCCCGCCCCCCCACTCCCCTTCTCTTAACAGTAGCTTTCTGTCTCATGATGTCTTGTGATATTTTCAGGGTGATACTCAGTTGCAGCAAAATGAACGTTTCAACATGTATGAGAAAACAGGCATCCAGTTCCTGGAAATCCAGAATGTTCAGCTTGCTGATTCAGGAATTTACACGTGCACAGTGATAAACAGTGCTGGGAAGGCCTCTGTCTCTGCAGAGCTCACCGTTCAAGGTACAGCAAAGAGTTTGCAGGAGACAGAAAAGTCAACCACAGACATTCCTTAAAAATATCTCTGGTTGTGTTCTCAGTACTCACAAGAAGCATTCACTTTTTTCCCATTATCTACCTCTCTTCAATGATCCTGCAATAGCTTGGAGTGTGCTACAGCTGTAAATATGGTGTTGGTTCAGTGAGGAAAAAGGCTATTGAAATGTTTTGTAAAGACTTTCTTTAAAAGCAGCTTTTCACTTTTACTGTCATTTTGACTTCTCTATGTTTGGAACATAGATTTTAATTCCAGGAAATGGAAACCTTGCACTCGTCATTATAATTAGTAATTAGTTTTGTGTTTGTTGAATACTGGCACCAGATGGGCATTTATACCAACTCCTTTTTGCCTTTTTGGGAAACAAAATTGTATCTATATTTGTAGAACTAGAAAACTAAAGTAAAGGAGAATAAAAAAACTGTAAGAGAGAAAAGAACATCTTAATGAGATTAAAATTTAGGTTTCTCAGCTCCCAACCCTGTCTGTTTTACTGCTTGTAAAGGAAAAAGAAGTCTTTGCATAAACAATTGAGGATGTTCTGTTCTATATATACATTATCATATACACTTCATTTTGAAGTTTGATACTTCTTAGGGTGCCCTTTGCATTAGCCTCAAAATACAGCCTACAGCAATCACACTGAAAAGGAAATTCATCAATCAGTGAATTTTTTGTTGCAAGATTTTTAGGTTCACATCAATGCTGACACTCTCTAAAGTATCAAGAATATAAATAACAAGTGGATTTACATTTGGGATGCTCAGAACAACAGCTAACCTTTATACATATACCTTTATACAACTCTACTTTTATAAAGTTATACTTTTTATCTGTAAGTTCCAAACTGCTGAAGCCATTGTGGAAGGAGCTTCTACAGTTTGCCTGTTCAATGAAGTTAGAAAGGGCTAGTTTTTTTCAATAAGCCTTTTTTTCTAAACGTGAAACTCTATCCTTATTTGCTCTCCCTGAAGTGGTGAGCTTTGTGTTCTGTAATGGGTACATCTGCCTTGAGCGATGATGTGGAACTGGGATCACAGTCAGTTGTGGTATATTCGCTGCAGATGCTGACCACATCTCTCAGTAATGTGGGCATTCTTTGTTGCATTAGTACAGGTCAGTAAAAAGGGCACTTCTTTTACAATGGCCTTGACTAGTTCAATGATTCCACTTACCTAACCATAATATATAATACCTAATTCTTTCATTATTGATTAAATCAGGTCATCAGAGTTGCTGCAAGATGCTAACAGAAAATCAAGTGGCAATCTCATATATAGATATTTTTGCTCCATTAGCTACATTTTTTTCTCCAGGCTCCCAGAGAGGAATGTGAAGGGGGAAAATATTTTTTTTAAAATTTGACAGGGTTGCATGGTATTGTTCGTTTTGCAACTAGAAGTTGTTCAGCTTCCCCTTCTACATTTATCCAGCCTCTTTTCAGCTTTAATTTTCTATTTCTGGTGCTTTTTATTGACAAGTTTATTCGGGTGAGGTCAAGGGGTTATTGGATTATTTCCCTTTCTCACTGGAACTTTTTTTTGTATGTAAATAGATTCTTTTGATCACTCTGAATGTTGTGGCAAGTCCAAGCATTTAGATGTGGATTTTTGCTTGCAAAACCCAGTGTAGATCATCTAACACATGATTTGGTCTTTTCCCCGAGGCAGAAAAAAATGGATTGAAAATTTGAAGAGTGAAGGTTTTAAAATATATTATTTGCTTAAAATCTTTTAAGTTTCTGGAATTCTGTACTGTATGATATGTATAAGTTACCTGTTTCTTCTTTTCTATTAACCCAGTGTAGAAGACTGACACATCGATTCAGCCACCATGGTATGTCTTTACTGCAGTGCTTTCTCAGGGTATTTCATTGCAGTGCATTAATTTTGACATTTATTGCCTGAGCTTTCCTCACGAAGCTATAAATATTTTTGGGTCAGTCTCTATTTAGAAATTAGAAAATGGTTACTTGTAATGCGATCCTCTTTTACTGCCAAATTCAGCTGTCCTGATAGACTCCTATGAAACAGTTTGTGGAACTAGGGGCAACATTATGAATTTCAGTCTGGTCCAGGAGAGCAAAATTTAGGTGGTTTTATGCTCACTGCTCCCATCTAGTCAAATAGTTACATAATCTGAAAAAAACCCACAAGCAAACCTGTGAGGAGAAATTATATGCTGTACCAGAGGGTCAAATTTCCTTTTTGGAATCAAAAACCTGAGTAAATCTTGCCAGTATTGAGCTGGGTGTTCTTTTTTGTCATGAACAAAATGTGGTGTTGTCTGAAAAGACATACAAAAGTAGGGGTAAAGTAGAAAGAGGCAAAAATTAGTGTTTTAGGGCTTTATCAATATTTTTAAAGTTGAATTACTAATACTTTTAAAAATATTTTGTAAAATTGCTCTTCTTCATGATAGAAAATGCAGGAATTAAATGCTCTACAGTGTACATGTAAGACACTTTCTGGAAGTCCAGTTGCTTTATAGTCTTCACAGTGTTTAATCTGCCCTCACATGCCCTGCATGACATTTCAAAGTGGCATGTTCACGTTATCCTAATTCCATAGCCACGACAGAGTGGAAATGAAAATGCTGTGCTGCCCTGGTTTGCAGAACTGTGTGATTTTAGGAACATACTTGAAAGCAAGTTTATTGTAAATTAAACTGTGCAGCTCTACAGCCAGAACTCCCCATGTACTTGGTTCTCCAAAGTAGTTCTGCATCTTCCATGATTTTTTCTCCCCCACACACAGACACACACACACACACACAAAAAATTCCTACAGTTGTAACTGCAAACCTCTAGTACATTTAACTTCAGCTGAAGAAAGACAATAAATATACTGAGTCTTCCTAACAGAATAAGTCGATGGCACTAAAGTATAGCACACCAGAGCTATGCTAGAAATTACTTCCCTTATTTCAAATCTGTTCCAATTCTGCCTTGGAATAATACTTTGCAACTGTGAGACGCAGACACTGCTCTACAGGGGGTCAGGGCAGTCAACTTCAATGAAGGAGGTTTAAATTTGAGTCTCCATTTAGTCATGTACTCTTTTGCCCCCAGAGTACTAAGCAGCAGATCCATCACAATTCTGAGAACGTCTTCCTAATAAATCTATAGCTGCTCTGGTTATGTGCAGAACTACTTTGGAGAACCTGAATTGCCCAACACTATAATTNAATCTATAGCTGCTCTGGTTATGTGCAGTCAATTTTGTTGTAGTTGCCAAACCCCCTCTCCCTCCCGTAGGTTTTCGTCAACTGTCCTATCAGTCCTTTTTCAAAATCACCTGAATTGCCCAACACTATAATCAGAAATAGTAAATTCACTGCCCAATTTACATTTTCATCTCCCTTTAGGAAGCTATTTTATGTGTCATTTTGAGCTATAATTATAGATGATTTCAGTTTATTAAAACATAGAGTAGTGTCACATCATAGTCATTCAGGGTCTTGTGTAATTGCTCCCTATCTAAAGCAGTGTCTGCAAGGTGAATGTCTGACTCACTGTACATGTTAGAACTTGAGAACTTGTATCTAGAAATCCCCAGCTGAGACAGTCCCTGAGTCCTGAAGGCGTTTTATGAAGCTTCACCTGTTTTCTCCATACTTTTGGTCTGTGTGAAAGAATATAAAGGTTCATCAGGTCAGCTTTTTAAAGGGCTTGTACATTTATATCATTGCTGATAATAATAATTAGTCTTTATACAGTGTCCTATATCTGTAAATTTCTCATTTTCTTTCAGTGTGTCATCAAAACCAACCACGCTTGCTGTTAAAGCTGTTGAAAATTCAGACTTCAAACAGGCAACTAGCAATGGGATTGCCAAAGAGCTGAAATCCAGCGGCACAGAACTCATGGTTGAAACCAAAGACAGGGTGTCAGCACAGAAAGAGTCCTTTTACGTCACCAGAGAAGCCAAAGAAAGTAAACAAGGACAGCACCAAGAAGCCAAGGCAATGTCTCCTCAAGAACATAAAGAAGGAAAGCAGGGACCTCCAGTCTTGCAGAAAACTTCAAGCACCATCACACTACAAGCTGTCAGACTGCAACCAGAGGCAAAGGCAGCACCCCAGGCCATTTCCATGAGACAGGGTGAAGACAGGAAAAGGGCTGTGCAGCTCCTGACATCAGCTCAACATACCCCACCTCTGACAGGACACAACAGTCCAAGGAGCAGAGAAGCAGAAAACAGATCTGGAGCCCAGAAGGCTCTAAGAGAGGAGAAAAGGGAGCCTCTGGCAATTCTCCCTCGGTTTGAGAGCCGTCCACAGAGTCTGGAAGCAGCAGAAGGCCAGGAGATTAAATTCAAGAGCAAAGGTAAAGTTACCAGAGCCCTTGGGTTTAGTCAGGTACCCCTTCTGTATGTGGAAGTGAGGAAGCAATTCCTCCTTCTTTGCGAGTTCTCCTCCTAAAGCTTTTTGGAAATAGATGTAGAATCCAATGCTGTTTCCACAATGCTTGTCTTAATGAAATTTTCAAACCATCCTGTACCACAGTGTCCGTCTCATCAGTGTCTCTCTCATCTGGGGTTTTCTCAGGTATAACCAATGCTGCTTTTTCTAGGAGGTAGTCCCGCTTATATGAAGGTGCAGGAGGGAAAGCACATAATTAATTAAATTGCCCTTCAGCCAAATAATTATAAGATAAGAAAATACAATCAGTCTCTGCATTTCCCTTGTGGCATCTGATTTTACATCTCTTATTTGGTGAACCTGATCTGAGTGCTTCCAAACAGCTGAAATGATAAAGTCAGAATTGAAAGGGAGTTTAGAGTTTGCTCCACAGAATTTGACCAGGTTTAACCTCTCAGAAGAGTAACAAGATCTGCATTTTGCTGAATACAGGTAGTAGATTTGCTACACTTCTCTCTTTTTTCTTTTTTTTTAATTACAATTTTAGTAGAAAGTAATTTGGAAGCATTTTTCTGCTGTTTTTTAAAATCAACATTCACATTTTAAAGTGTTCCTACAAGTGAGAGAGCAATTGGATTTTATGTCTCTGGATGAAAAGAAAATCACAAAACCAACAATGGCAATTTTTTTCATTTCTTGGTAGTTCTTGCCCAATGAATCCAGAATACAATTTATATCACAAGCCCAGAGAGTAAGGAGGGGTGAAATATTCTGAAGATCCTGGCACCTTTTGAATAGTTTATTTTTCAGGTGTATTACTAAAAAGGTAAATTTTTTCTGTCAGAGCATCTCAAGCACTTTGCAAGCTTTAACTAATTCATGATCCTGTTAGGTAGGAAATATAGTCCCTGTGGTAGAGAACCAAGGAGATCATTCAGTTTTTATTGAAGCCACTGAATGCCTTTTCATTTGGCTTTGGGCCCAAAGCACAAGCAAGGGTGAAGTGTTGCAGGGGAATGTCCCTAATGCACTTTAATATGTAAGCCAAGAAACACTCCTGAGAATCATCTCTGCAAACTGTGACCAGAGCTGCTTTCCCAGGCCCTACTGCCTGCCCATGCAGCTCCACCTAAAGCAGCTGCTCCAGGACTATTTCAAGGTGACTTTTGGATATCTCCAGGGTGGGAAACTCTGCAACCACTCAGGGCAACCTGTGCCAGTGCTCAGTAACCCCTGCAGTAAAGATGTGTTTGTGTTCAGCCAAGAACCCTCTGTGTTTCAGTTTGTGCTTGTTGCCACTGGTCCTGTCACTGGGCACCACTGAAAATTGCCTGACTGTGTCTTCTTTACATTCTCCATTCAGATAATTATATATACTGATAAGATTCCCCTTGAGCTTTCTCTTCTCCTGGCTGAGCAGTCCCAGAATAAATAACCTCAAACCTCCCAGAACAAATAACCTTTGCAGTGCCTTGCAAAGAAATTGGAAAGTATTGTGGATTGCAAAGTACTGCTAAGTGTTCAGAGAAACCAATTTAACATGGTAGGAAGGAATGGGGAGGAATTTTTCTCTTTTCCTCTAATAGCTCATCACATCCATTTTGTTTGTGACTTTTAAAAGAACAATTTTCAGATGGAAGTTGCTTTTTTTTTTCAGATAGGATTTTTCAAGTTAACAAATATTTCCTATTTTAAAAAATGACCTGGCCATGAGATTTTAGAAAATCAGAAATATCAAACTGTCTTTTTGACAACAGTTCTGTGTATTGCCTAGTATGGTTTATATAATTATGTGTGTGCAAAGGGTACCTAATTTACACCAAAGCAAATAATGGAATTATAGAAAATTACACTAATTATGTTATAAAGATCCTGTTCATAAAGATCCAAATGCCTGATTGCCTAGTTTCAGGAAAACCAAAGCCAGATGTGGAGTGGTTCAAAGAAGGTCGACCTATTAAAGCTGGAGAAGATGCCCAAATATATGAGGAAGACGGAATTCATTGCCTGTGGTTAAAGAAAGCCTGTTTGAGCGACAGTGGATCTTACAGCTGTACAGCTGTCAACCCCAAAGGCCAGATTTCCACCAGCTGGTTGTTAACTGTCAGAAGTAAGCTCGCTCTACTGAGCCCATCTGCACTTTGAAAACTGTGGCTGGGCTTTTTTAAGCTGTCAGAGGGTGGTAACCACATAATTTTTGTTTGACTTCTCAATGCAGGTTAAGTCTGATTCCTAACTGTGAACAAGATGGTTGGGATAGCTGGCAAGACACTTTCTGCATCAATTTCCCTTTTGGCATACTTGGTTTTATTGTTTATGTGGCTAAAACCATCTCAATGAATGTTTTGTACACAGGGAAGTCTATTCTTTACTCAGGTTTCTGAGCACAAACTAATCCTGTGCAGCAAAGGAAATACTTGACAAGGAAGGAATGCGAGTTGCAATTTGGTAAATTCAAACACACCTCCCAATAATAAATTATTTTAAGCTTGAAGGCACTGTCTTTACTGCTCTAGTTGAAAAATTTGTTGGTGTCTGGCAAATCTTGTCCTCAGTTCTAAAGTTTTCACCTGGTTTTAGGTTTTGCCCTGGATCTATTATCATGTTTTTGCAACATTTCTCTATTTGCTGTTCATTAATTTAGTCTAGAATACCCAAGCTATTCTCATTCTGTCCCATGAGAGACCTATAAACTGCATCCTTAACTCTTCCTGTTTCTCACTGCTAGGCAGGGGAGCTCTGGCAGAGGAATTGAGAGAAGACAGACAAGAGGAGAGAAGCATTATCCATCCTCCTCTTTGTGCTGAGCTCTCTGATGCTATGCTGCATACACTTCTAGTGATTAGCAGCAAGCGGTGGATTCTGGCATAGAAAACCACCACCTAAGATAGAGTTGGAGTGCTGGAAATGCCTGTCTTATGGGTGATAGAAGAATCCCTTCTTTATCCCAGTCCGCTGCTCAAAATTTTTTCTATCTGCAATAAAACATTTCACCATAGGTAGCTCAGCCACGTCACCTAAGCACACCTAGCAAAAGTCACTAAGTGATAAGCTAATTTCTTCAGTTGCAAGGCTAATTTCTTCAGTTGGGGTTAAAGGAACTGTTTTAATTTTGTTTTTAAAGGGTCTAAAGTTGAACAGGTTGCTCCATGCTTTTCCAGTATTTTGAAAGGATGCACAGTGAGTGAAGGGCAAGACTTTGTGCTGCAGTGCTGCGTTGGAGGGGTCCCTGTGCCTCACATCACGTGGCTTCTCAATGGTAAGGAATCCTCAGCTTTGCAACACCCTCAAGGACACCCACAGACTCTGAGTGCTGCACAAAGCTCTCTGAATCACCCCACTGTAAGGCCCTGCCATGCCTGGTGAAAACCCCTTCCCGTGCACCGTGTGCACCAAGGGTGGTTTGAGCGGGATCTGCATTGCACAGTTCCACGGTGTGTGCTGCAGGGCGGGCTGGTGACAAGGCTGTGTCAAACAGCCCCTCACACCGTGTGGCATCCCTGTGCTGCTGCTGGTGACAGGGCTGTGTGCAGGTGAGTGTCCTAGGCTGTGTCAAACAGCCCCTCACACCGTGTGACATCCCTGTGCTGCTGCTGCAGTCCTGTGCTGAATCCTGTACTGCCCCCATGCCTTTGGCACAATATTCTGCTCTGAGCATAGGTTGTCATTGTGGTCCTGCAGGGATAATTAGCTCTAAGCAAAATAATTAGTATGTATATCAGTCTTTATTGTGGGAAAGAAACCAGTGCCTGATTCCACCCTGCCATTACCTGGACAGGCCATAATTGGTATTAGCAGCTATGTGCCCAAGATCTTGCAGCACAGCTCTTCTGGTTGCTTCTCAACTAGAAATATATTCCTTGAGATTCTAACAAATGATGAAAGATGACTAAAAAAGCCCAACAACTAAAATATTTTTTACTTTTATCAGACCGTATAATCTCCTACCCTGCCCTTTTTACGTAACAGAAGTTACATTTTCTTCCTCGTAATAGTCCCAAACATCAGTGTTTTGCTTAGATTCAAAATGATTTAAGAGATCCAGGCACTACTTGCTAAGGCCACTTTACATTTAAAGCCTTATCTATTAAACACTAGACAAATTTATTTAGCCTAACTCTTGATCACCTTTTTTTACTCCTGAAGAGCAATTGATTTTTTCCCCAGTCTTTCCCAGGCTATCTGTCTTTATGTATGCTTGTGTGATTACAAAGAATAGCATATTTTGCCATAAAGATATTTCCTCCAGATCCATTCTAAAATTAATTATTTGCACGTGATCTCTGTTTTTCTTTAGCTATTCAGAGTAAATGGGATAACTGAAAAAGGTGGCAGGGCAAATGAACCATGACCTTGAGACTGGTATGTTCCCACAGCCTGGTCTGTTCCCCTTCCCAATAGCTCCATGCCTAGAACAGGAAGGCCACTACTTTATTTGTAACACAGAACATGTGAGTAAAACTTCTGACACTTGCCCATTGGACATAATTTGTTTCTCTGCCTGAAGGTCCTCATTTGCAGATGTGAGTAGAACCACTGGTGGGCTATGCAAGAATTGTCTTGCAGCTCAGGATCAGTCATTGCATCTTTATATTCCAGGTGATAAAGGATTCCCTTAGCCATTGAATGACGTAGTTATACTCAGTTGTCTTTACATACAGAGCACCTTCTTGCTTCAGATGACAGACTTTAGGTTGAATTTCAAATGACTTACAGCTCATCAGACATGGATACAGGATCTCCGTGTTCTGCTCTGCTAATGGAGAAGGCTGCTGTCTCTTGACAAATAGGCCTTAGAGATAAATAAACAACATGTTTGTGTGATGCACTGAGCCCCCCAGCCCTTTCTCAGAATGTTTGTTCTGCATTCACCTTTCTTCTCACTGATATCTTACAAGTCTGCCCCTGTTCAGTTATAACCATGCCTATATTATATCCAAGCTGCTAATTGCAATTGGAGGCAAGTGCCAGTGGGGTTTTTTTTTAGCTAGTTGGATTTCAAACCATTAGGGTTCTGTAAGTGAAAGTCAGAGCATTAACCCTGCACTTAAATCAAAAAGCAGCGATAAGTCCAAGTAAGAGAAGCACAAGAAACTATTGTAATAATAAAAATTAGGGATATCATATATTATTCTAAAGACACAAGCACATGACTTTAATTCCAGACTCCTAAAACATATCATTATAATTTAATCCTTTTCTGATTACTGATTAGNTTTTCTGTCTTGCATCTGATTGTGAGACATAACTGTTTATATATCATTTTGATACAAACTTGAATGGATTATAAGCAGTTGTTTAATGTTGATAATTCCATATACACTCCTAGGGCCATTATTTTACTTAAGGATCAAACTGGCTATTGTGAGATCCATTTCAATGCAAACATTTGCTTCCTGTCTACCAGCTAGCTAGATACTACAAATTTTTCATATTTATATCCATGATCAAATAAAGGACAGAGTTGTGTTTCTGGTCCTGAAATATTACTCCAAACAGACATAACAGACATATGTTTTTGGTAGTCTTTGATCAACTGACCATACAAAGAAAACAGTATGTTCACAGTATATAATTTGAGACAGGGAGGCAAATCTTGCTTTTTTAAATGGTGTGTGAGCATCTGCTGTTTGTGTTTGGAATATAAAGCTTTTTATATTCTCAACTGATTGGCTGCAACAGAGGAAAAAGCAATGTGCTGAGCGCAATCACACTGCTGTTCAAAATACAGCACTTTTGCAGAGCGCCATAGAAATAAAAATCATATGGGACAGGATGGTAAAGTTCAGTAGAAAAAACCAAACACAAATTGTCTCCCAAGCATGGCAGTGTTCACAAACCAGAATTCATTTTTGAGCAGAATAATGAGGAAAGGGTTGTATATCTTAGTGAAATAATGAATGTAAAGACCAAGTTGTCAAATCATAAGAAACATGAAGAGAATTCTGCTTTGAGAAAATATAGGGGGGGAAAAAAGAAAAGAAAGCAGAACAGTCTCTCTTCCAGGCTGGCCATCCCTTGATACCGAACAGCCTGCACTTCAAGTGTCCAAAGAATCCACACCACCCAGGAACTAAAAGCCGTGCAATAATTTCTTGTACAATGTTATGTACAGGTACTGCTTTAGATACGAACAGTTTTTACCACCTGTGACTACATATGAATTCGAAACATTTTCCAGTCATTATGCAGAGTGACCTCTCTGTCAGGTCAACCGAGACAAAACCAAGATGGTGTAAGCTCTGCATTGTCTCTAATTACTGATTAGCATCTGTGAGGATGAGTAGTTTTTCCATATTCACCGAGGCTGCACAAATAAGAGCTGCCTGACCACACTGTGAGTTTTACTAGAGCTCTTACTCTTCTCCTCAACTCTACTACTAAAGCTTTTTTCCAACTTTTTCAAGATGATACTTTTGTCCTGTTGCCCTCATCCTACCTTTATTTTAAGATTCTCTCTGAGTTTTCCGTGATTTACTGGCAAATTTCCTGAAAGTAAACTTCATGTGTTTTAGTTCTGGCCTCACCAAAGCCTTATAAATAACTTTTTGCATGTGCTCTTTGTGACAATACTTCAGTGTGTAACTCAGACTTACTTTATCTTCTTTAAATATTTATGGGTAACTTCTTTTTCAATTGCAGGAATGAGGAGTTTATGACTATTTTAAGTATCTTTCTATTAATATTGCTTTCTGTGTGGTTTTTTTTTTCTTCCAGAGTTTAATTTAACCTTTTTCTGCTGAATTTAAAAACAGTACGGCCATGACTTTAGCATAATAATTCTCTGAGTGTTTTGTTTTAGGATAGCTTTGTGATTTGTCCAGAAAGCTTTTAATAAATGGGCCAGGGGAAAATTTCCTTTCTTCAGGCATAACATGCCAGCAGAAAGGTATTTTTTGTTATTGTTCCTGCTGCCAAGCTGTCGTGGAGATTTGACTGTTCTGCCTCTGGAGAAAGGAACATTTCACTACTGGGAGAGTTGTTTTTATTACATTAAAATATAAGTCCTCTGGATGTATCTTAGAATCTTGCTGCAGGTTATTCTTAAGGGTTGATATGCTCATGTTTCTTTCCTGGGGTCTAATGAAAAGGCTGTTCTGTAATCAAATCCACTATTTTGTGAATACTGGTAAAAAATGGCTGCAGTGTTGTAGGAACTGGAGTGAAAAAGAGCCCTGACAAAATTTGAGGACATGGTGAAGTAGTCCACATTTTATGTTTCACACAGAACACTTACCCTATTGATTTTGTTACTTACACCGGAAATAAGAAAACCTTTTTCTGGTTTTGATGATGCAGCTTTTTCCTGACTGTGTCTCTGATATGGCATCATCACATCGTTTGGCACCATTAATATTTTCAGTGTCAGCATCACAGACAGCACCCCTGTGAGGTTAGACATTCTATAGCTGTATGGGGAAGGCAACACAGTGCCCCACGTCCTCTTACAGAAAGCTTTGTCTGCTTGGGCCTTAGCTCTACACATACATATTTGAATGTAGGGCTATTCCCACATGCAAAAACTATGTGGTTTAATGTAATAGTTTCAACAGTCTGGGTGAGACTGTGAAATTGAGCTCAAGGGAACCAGTAATAAAAATATGTGACTTGTGACAAAGGTGGAGAGAGTTTGTTCTAAAGCTGGAGTCTTCTGGGTAGCTGATTAAATATTCACCTCATTTTTTTATGCAGTAGAAATTTTGCTAACTTAACAAACAGATGGCTTATAAGTGAAGGAACAAAATCATCTACCACGTTTTATAATATATGTAAGTATTGGATGAGACTAATTTTGGCACGTTTGTATTTCAGAATGAAACTTTTTCTGCAGATAGATAGAGCATAGATAACGACTGCCTTCTTGCTAGTGTTGAAAACCAGAGACGAGAGAAAAATCTGTCCCATCATTTAGTTTTTTCCTCATAGCACAGAATTGCTTCTTAGAAGTCCCAGAGCTCTGTCCTATTTTGAAATTATTTTGGCAAATAAATCAATATTGATCTTTCCTTTTGACCGTGAACTCACAAGTGACAGATATTTTTGATTTAGTCCTGTACAATTTCTCTGCACTTTCATCCTCTTCTTTTAATTTCTTTTCCCAGCATGATGTTTATGCACAGGTATCAGGCCCTCTTAAGCATTGCATGCCCTGGGAAAGCAACCAAGGATGAGTCAGTAGTGGAAACTATTTAATATTGGGAAAACAGATTGCAGAAGCATTTTAGAAGGCAAGGGTGAGATTGATGACAGCTCCTGGAACAATGGCAAGGCAACTTTAAGCCATCTACGCTAATATTTAAACATATTCCAAACCAATAAGTAACAAGTTTCCTAAAATGAACTTCTTTAATAGTCATATCAGACTACCTGTCTGTTACTGGACTAATAATTTAGTGTTGAATGACTGTTTCTGTAAATAAGCCACAAATTTTGCTGTCTCCTTTGTGACTCTCTACTGGTCACAAAGTACCTTGTGGAGGACTTCAAGTGCTCCTCCATGCCCAACAGATTTTGCACATCTAGTTTTATCTGCATTTTACCTAGTTCCAGGCAAATTACAAGATGAGAGACAATGTTTGAAGCAAACACACAAGACATTTCTTGCCTTATCCACCTGAAAGAGAACCTGTTCAAAGGGCAAAGATAAACTTTTCTCCTCTTGCTGCTACTCAAGGTAGTGTGCAGTGGATCTAATGGTGAGCTTTGCCTGACAGCCATGAGGTGCTCTGTGCTTGGGATGCTGCTGGTTGTGGTCACTAGAGAGCAGTGGCTGTGCACCAGAGAGTGGGATTTGGCTCTGCACTTTAATGGACTGGCTGCTGTTAGGAATCCAGATTTCACTGAAAACTAGATGAGCTTTTGAAACTTGTGGCTGATGTATCAAGTAAATTTTTTTTTCCTTTCTGTCTGCAGACCAGCCAATTCAATATGCCCATTCCACTTTTGAAGATGGAGTTGCAAAACTGACTGTCCAAGATGCCCTACCAGAGGATGATGGTGTTTATACCTGTCTGGCTGAGAACAACACAGGACAGGCATCTTGCAGTGCTCGGGTCACAGTCAAGGGTGAATATCTCAGCCTATTGCAATAACTACAATCCTATAAACTAGTATTTACAATCTTATAAACCAGTATTTTTAAACAAAAATAATCTCGGATCCTTAACAGAGGTGGTTGTAAGTGGATTCCATGTTTTTTCTCAGCTTTTACCAGCTGGATACCTTTTCTCCCCTTGGGAGGTGTGTGCAACTTAAGTGCTTAAGGAAAGGATCATGTAGTGTAAAATAATAAGCACGTTTCAGAAAAAGGTATGAATCCTCCTACCTTACCAAGGGCTGATGCACAGAGCTGTGAGGCTATTCTGGAAGAGCTGTACCAGTGCAAGAAACGCCTGTCATTGCTGATAAAAAGTAAGTGCAGTATCACCAGTATCAGTCATCAGGCACGGAGTGTTATGATGACGAGATAGATGCTGCCCCTTTCTCTCGAAAAGCAGAGCACTGAGACCAGTGCCAGATACTGGAATCATGATAGTCTTGTTCTGTTAGCAGGATTTATCAGATATAATTCTGAACAGGCATGAATCCGCTAATTTGGAGCAGTATAATTCTAAATAAGTGGAATTTTGGTAATGAAAGTACCAGAAGAACATTGCAGTGAGGAATTGAAGTGACCTGTTGTCACTGAGACAGTGCTGATTTGACATAGTTGATTTGTCCATGAAAGCCATAATTCTGCACAAGAATCTGAACTAACACAGTCTAAAAGACTAGAGTTTACAATGAAAAGAAGAGATGACGGAATTCCATGGATATAGTATTCAACAGTGAGGTGGTATCCATCAATCTCTCCTGGTATCTGTTTATAGGGGTGTTTTGTTTTATGGCCTGGAGATGGTCATCCCCCTCTCTCTTCCATCACCCTCGCTCAGACTTCCCCTCCCTCTGCAACCAAGTTTGTATTTGGTATTTGTCACCTGCAAATGATTTTTTTCTGAAGTTATAATACAGTTTGTCACTGCCTGTCCAAAAGATTCTGAGTGAGCTGCCGAGGGAACTACTCCTCTTGTCTATGACTAAATAATACCTGCCCTAGATTTGTACACGCACTTTGATGGGAAATGTGCCCTGTTCCCTGGGATCTCAAGATTTATCTTTGTTTGGCAGTGTTCTGGGGTGTTTGTCTACAGCACTTCAGTGCTATGTCTGCCCCTATTCTGTCTATATGAATCCATTTAAAACCTTAGACAAGCCTAGAATGAAAATGAAGTAATTCTGGTAGACCTGTGAGTTAGTTTCTTTATTACCAAACTGAGAATGCAGTCATCTCCTGCCCACCCTCCCCCTTCTGAAAAAAGTCACAAATTAGGAAAACATTGATTTAAAATAAGCCTGAGACTAATCTGTTCTCAGAAGCTATTACTTATAATTTCTCTGAAGCAAATCTGCAATAGCTACGGACCAGTCAAGAGCCCTCTACCTCAAGGGAGCTTCTCTGACATGGGACCTGCTGATCCTTCACTGGGACTCAGAAAACAAAAACACAGGCCCCTCTTACTAACATTTCTGAGTTATTTCAAGGTTGACATACAGTGCTAATGTGGGAGCAGTATTGACCTAGACTTTCCCTGGGCTTGTGTACTCTGTGGGCTATTTCAGGCTACGCAGTCACTGCTGCACTGTGTTGGATACCTCCTGTTCCTCAGCTAGTCTGGGACTGGAAAGATGCATTGCCACTATTATGGGGAGTTAGTTCATCTCCTCTGCATCCATTCTATTTTCTGGGAGTCATGGAATAGCAGGATGTGAAGAATTGGAGCAGAATTAAGAACATGCACAACAGGCTGTAAAACCATGTGTTCAACATTTTTATAGTTTTAGCTGTCCCCTCTGCTTCATTTCCAAAACTCATTATGTCCCTGTTGACATGAGCAGTACAGTAACTTTCCCCCAGAGTCAGATCAATATGGAGTTGTCTGCCAAAAATAGTACCAAAGTTCCAAATCTCTTATCGGTTAATATATTTTTTCCATCAGAGCTTCTAGCAAAAGCTTATTGGCATTAGAGTTCTCTAAGCCTCTGAATGCTGCCACTAAGACTTCTCTAAATGCTCATCTTTTGCAAACAGATTACAGCAGAAAATCATTGTATTTGCAGAAAGAGAGAAAACTTTAAAAATTCTCTCCTAGCCAGATACTGGTTTTTGGAATAAAGTCTGTAAAAACTGTTTCTGAATTGCAACCCATCTCTCTCCAGCTCCTTTTTGACTCCAAGATAATTCAAGGATTTCAGATCTCATGCAGTGCTCAGTTTGTTCACTCATTGTTAGAGAAATATTTTCCTTTTTTTAATGTAGAAAGTATTTAATATGAGAAGGAATGGATATTCTTGGCACATCATCAGTGTCAGAATCCAGCTTTTCCTTAACTTGCTACTGTGGTCCTTGGACACATCTCTGAATCTTTCTGGGTCTACATTTCACTTCATATTGCCATTTTTGGCTTTGCTGTTCTGCTCATGAAGGATCTCATGAAGGGGCATTCTGCTGTCATCACTGAGGAAACTTTACCTGGGATGAAGAGTCAGTCTTAGCAGTAACATTCAGTTTTGTTTTTCTAAATTAAATTCAGCTGACAGATAATTCAGAAAAGTTGGCAGTAAGAACAGTCAGTGGCAAACTGTTCACGTCTGAATTGTAGTATGAGATGCTATCTGAACCTGCCAGTAGGTGACAGGTGTTATGTAGCCACATACGTTTTCTGATCTGCTTCTGTGTGTTCTTTGTCCTTTGGAACATGTGTTGCTTTGTTTTTTGTTGAAGGAAATTTCCTTTTGTGGGGTTAACATAGAAAACAGCATTTTAAAGGCTCTTTGCCCCCCAAAGTGCTACTGCTCCAAGAGCTGTTAGATACAAAGGTAGTGTTTTTTCCAGTACTTTGCATTGGGTGGATAATTAGCTGGGCTTATTGTGGCATAGCATTCCTTCTAAGTCATCCGTCTCAGATTCATTTATGGTTGTCTTTTGCTTCCTGCTTCTTTTGCAGGATGAATTCTGTCTAGCCCTGAGCAACCTCAGTATTGTTACTTGGTTTTGTATGAAAACCACTGAAGATACTTCACTGTTTGTAGGGGGCTTTTGTCTTTTGGCGAAAAAGTCCCACACTTCATTTGGACACGGCGTCACAAATGCAATGGTCTTGAAAAATTCAAACTACAGTGAGCCCTCGCGTATTCACGGTCCACCCTCTGCGAGCTTCAGTATTTATGGGTGATTTTCCCGTGAGATGTGCGATCGCGGTGCATGCTTAGAACGTACCGGGACCCCAGTCGGTCTCGCTGCTCACGCTGCAAGCACAGTTGGCGGGCCCCCGTCTGCTCACGAATATGTAAATTGGTCCCAGCCGGGAGCCGGCACGGCATGCCCAGAATGCGTTTAGTGTAAATGTGTGTTTTTGCACGGCTGGAATTGTCCTCCGCTGGGCTACAAGATGGGGTGATGGGGCTGCCATTGTGTGTGTGCCATTGCGGAGGAGGGGACGTGGCTACGGGCGTGGCGTACTCGACTACATAGTGGGTTCGCTATCTTTGCGGATTTCAGAACTCACGGGAGTCTGACCAGACCCACCAGCCCGTGAGAAACAGGGGTTGACTGTAATCCGTCTTCTGCTTATTTAAAGTGAAAAATTAACATCTTCAGATCATGTAGTAAGTGGTCTGAAGGCTGAGTAACTTAAGTAAGTGATCTGCAGGCTGAGTGAATCAGGGTAGATCCATTAGGTAGTCTGTGGAGAAACTAAGTTAATCAAGGTGAGGCTAATTTTGGCCTTGTGAAAGACTAAGTAGACTAAATGGAATCCTGACAGCCATCTTCCCTGTGTCAGCAGTTTCTTACACCTGAAATACAAGTAGAGATGAACTATGGAGATTGAGTGGTACTTCTTTGAAAAAGCAGCCTAACAAAAGTCTTCACCACAAGAATTTTTTCTAACTGAACCCTCCAGTGAGTAGGGTGCACTGGGGAAATGCCAGGTTAATCATTCTAACGCAACGAAATCTGAGAGGTGAGCAGCATGATCCATATTACTCAAACATTCAATTATAGATGAACTTGAATTGCTGTTGACATCTTATGTTACAATTTCCATGTTGTTCTATGATATAAAGATAAGTATACAAGCTATTTTTTAAGTTCACCGGGCATCTCATTTAAAAAACAAACCAACTAGCCCCTTAAAAGGGTCCATTCAGGCCCCCTGAAATATATGGTGATTATATCCTGGTAGAGATTGCAGATACTGAAGTTGAATATTAATATTGATAAGGTTTTTATCAGGGTGGTTGAATATTTTAATCAGTTTTTTTATGAATAGAAAACTGAGGTGAGGAGAAGTTAATTGTCTTTGGATGCATCTGTGTTGTGAGTTGGTGTTGGTGCTTTGCTGAGGCTGAGACAATCAGAGCATAAAGCCAAGACAGCTCTTGGTACTAACCGGTACAGTGGGAAGGTAAGGCCACTCCAGGCAAAGCGACTGTTCCTCAGGTCTGACTCATGCCTCAGATAAGCCTTCTGATATGTGTCTGTCTCTGCCAGTTAACTAATCACTGACAAAGAATTATAGGTCAGATCTACCTGTAGAAAAAGTGTGTCAAAGAGATATTTACCCACCTTACATTCACACCAATACCAGAGTGTCCTACACAAGATTATGGACACATGAGGTGTGGGTAGTGATGGCAGCAGGGCAGTCTGGTAGCCAGGGTGTCTCTGTGGGCTCTAATGCTCTGCAGCCACCCATTTTGATGATGCTTGTCTTCTGCACGTTGCTTTTTTTTTTTTTTTTTAAATAAAGGCCTAATACTGCTGCTCTTGGTGAGCAAACACTATTTAGCAGATACTGCTGTTCCTGCTTATTGGCTCTTGACCTCATTTCTCCTTCCCTGCCAGCAGTGCAGTTTCCTGGATTCGCATCTGTTCTCCTTTCTCCCCCACCACTTTCTGTTCACGCTTTATTTTTTCAGTGCAGCCTCCCCAGCATAAGTGTCTATGTTGGGAAGCCTGGAGCCCTTTCAATCCGATTACTGCAGTCCTTCATTGATCACTGGACGAGCAGATTAGAGGCACCTGAAGGCCTGTCAGAGTCCCTGCTGTAACCAGTTTATCAGAGCAGTGAAGGGAGATGCTTTCTGGAAAACCAGTTTGTTTTGTTCCTGTCACTCTTCCATCTGGTGTGAGTGGGACCATAAAATATAACCAGGTGGAAGAAAAGCTTTCAGGTAGGAATCTTTTCCTCCAGTCATGTGAGATTCTGTCTTTAGGTCATAGGTTGTTTTTCTTTCTATCTCAGAATGACCTTTCTTAGACATTAATCTTTTCAAGAAGGTTATCAGTGCAATAAGCAGACTCTCTTTGAAGACTTAATTCAGAGGCTACAGTTCTGTTTCTCTGAGGAACATATTTCTGCCTTAGGTAAGTATGATGTCTTATTGCCTACAGTGATATTTCTGACAGCTTTTCAAGTCGATTGCTTATTTGAAAGCATTTTGCTGTATTTCAAGCATAACAAAAATATAAAGGACTATAGATGACTTTACAAAATATACAAGTCTGGTCTTATTAAATGTCCAAAAGGCATTTCAGACCAGTAGACTTGTGGAACCACATGGCTATGAAAGAATTGGTTTCAGAAGACTAAGTGAAAGGGAGAGGGGTTTGTTACCATATTGCAAAGTCAGAGGTAAGCTGTCGTGAACATCAAAGAACTGTTCCAGAGCTTTCAAAAGTGTCCCGAGGCTCTCAGTCCAGCAGTCTATGGTTCACCAACAGCTGCAACCTTTGCAAAACTGAGTTTTGGGGATTTTTTCTTGCGTTGCCTTCTGGAACTAATGTGAAACACAATGCCAGCTAGAGACAAAAAATGAAGGACAAAAGCAAAACATGTGTGGAAACTTTTAATAACAGAGTACGTGCCATCAATATAAACAATGCACTCTAAAGACAGTTTCTCAATATAAATCACTTCCAGTAAAGGAGGAACCAAATTTGGATGCAAATGAGGGATGAGTGCTTACAGAATGAGAAAAATTTAAATGTCAGAAATTGCATTAACATTTCTTATAAATGAAAAACAAAGGCAAGATGCTGACAGAAAATAAAATAATTAACCTTAAAAATAAAAGAAAGAAAAGGGAAAAACCTCAGCCCTACATCAACTGTGATGTGATCAAGTACTGTGAACATGAAGCTGTTATGTAGCAGAATGACAGAAAACATATGGTTATTATAAGAGTCTTGGGAACAGCCCTGCAGTGGCCAAGGGGCAAACTGTCCCAGCTTGAACTGACAAATTCTATGGTGCTCTAAGTTTCAGCTGAAAAGTGGGAGGCATCAAAACACATATCAAACCTGTTAACTGAATATATGCCTGAGTAATTTTGAATGCACCAGCATGATGTTACCCCAAATAATGTTTTCAAGAGCAGGTGATGTGTGTTAGCTAATGGGAATCAAACAGCCATCAAACTATCTCATAGGATTATCTCAAATTTTAAAGGTCTGCAGGTATTGCCTGAAGGAAGCATCTACCCTTTGCAGCAGGGGAACAGAACAGAGAGTAGGAACCTTGTATAGCTATATAGTACTGGAAGTACTTCACTGCAGCTTCCTTTTAATGAAGACTTGACTTGCAGTCCACATGCCCAGACTCTGTCTTTTTTTCAGGGTAATGTCTTGGCTCAAGAGAATTTTAATATAAATTAATTAAGGAGAGACAACTGACTACAAACAATCCTGTACTAGAACTGCATTATCTTTTCTGGCCTTAAATGCCGAACAAATCTTGCTTTAGAATTTTTTTCTGACTGCAACTTTTACCCAGAAATACAATGCTGCTGTGGTTTTTTTCTTTTTTCCCCCTGCTTTATATTATTCTAACTTCAAGTGTTTTCTTGCTCCCAAGCAGAGCCTTATTTGAGAGATTCCTTAACAGCGTTCCTATTACAGTATCCTTTTGATCACTCATCCGAGAAAGGAGCAGAACTGTCTTAATACACTGCTTCCATTAGAAAAAAACTTGGGCTGTGCATGAGTTGAAATGCAATGGAAGCACAACAGGAACAGGCAACCACATAAAGCACAAGTGTTTCTGAGGATGACCCTGACCTAAAGAGTTACAGCCACTTCAGCCCTTTCCTTCCATGGCAAATCCACACTGGCAACAGAATTAGTTATCCTGTGGTAATATCTAGTATCTCTGTTCATCATGATATGCTGCAATTAAATTAAAATTTACCTGGGCAGCCACACAAAAAATTGAGACTATACATGTGAAAGTGGAATTCTGCCTCAGCAGGGTGGGTGTTTTCACTGTGGAGATAACCTGACTTGATGTAGCATACATGAAGTACCTTTTCTGCAGGTCTCTGAGTCAGACTGGTATCTAATGCTGGGGAATTTATAAGCAGTGGGCCAGCTGAGCTGCCTTATAAATGGATTTGGTAGGTATACACACTCTGAGGCCTTCCATGGAGTTGCTCTGTGACAGTGACAAAGGAGCAATTACTTGACGTAAATAACTTGCAAACAGGGTTGATCATTAATAAGGCAGAAGGTTCTGAAGGCAAAAGCAAACACCACCTTGGCTGCAAAAACTTCCAGTGAGAGTGTCAGTGAGGAATTCAGTCTGCTGACTGCAAAGTGATCTGCTGTGAACCCAGCTGTCTGCTTTGTGTGTCTGACTCGTGAACATCAAAGGGAGAGTTCTCCGAACGGAGAGTTCTCCAAACGGAGAGTTCTCCAAAGGGAGAGTTCTCCAAACTCAGAGTTCTCCTGAGGAGGGGATTGCTGAGCTCTTCTCCCTGGGATCCTGTGATAGAATGCCTGGGAATGGCTCAAAGCTATGCCAGGGGAGGTTCTAACTGGACTTTAGGAAGCATTTCTCTATTGAGAGGGTGGTGAAACCCTGGAAATAGGGTTCCTAGAGAAGCAGTAAGTGCCCTGAACCTGTCAGTGTTTAAAGCATATTTGAATTTGAACAATGCCCTTAAAACAGGCTTTAACTTTTGGTCAGGCAATTGGACTGGATGATCCTTGTAGTTCCCATACAACTGAGATAGTTTATCCTGTTTTGACTACAAATCATGATCCTTACTGGTGCAGAGTTTTGATAGTGTGATTTCTGGGGTGGCATCTCAGTGGCATCAAATGGCAGAATACGCTGAGTTGGAAGAGCCCCACAAGGTTCATTGAGTCCAACCCTTAGCCCTGCACAGGACCATCCTCAAGAGTCGCATCATGTGCCTGAGAGCATTATCCAAACACTTCTTGAACTCTGTCATCCTTGGTGCTGTGACCACTGCCCTGGGGAGCCTGTTCCAATGCTCAACTGGAACAGAGTAGACAAAACAGGTTAAAATGCTGATGACTTGGTGATATCCCATACAGAAAAAAAACTTGGGAACGAAGGAGCATATATGGAGCTGCAGGCTGGGGCTGGAAGACTAGCCTAGAGTAAAATAAAGCAATTGCTAGACAAGATTAAGTGGAACTTGGCCTCCTTTGTATATCGCTGAACACCCTGACTAGTAAAGGCTTAGGGCATTGTCAGTCTTAGGATAAGAGTTTTTCTGTGTAATGCAAGGTAAAACATATAGGCTATAACTTGACCCTGCTCTTCAGTGAAAGGATATTTCTTCCAAGGATCTTTAAATCTCACCTTGCATTTACAAAAACCAGATTATAACTGCAGAAATAAATGATGGGAAGTAGATACGTAAAGAACACTGCTGGGTCATTAAACATCTACTTCTTATGACCTAAGTTTGCAAAATGGCATACTAACCTGAGCTCTTCAATAAAGCAGAAATATTCCTACATGTCTCGAGAACATAAAGGCCTCAGATTTTTTTATGCCATTATAAATCAAGTTTTGACCTCTTGAAAAACTCACAGAGAATGTTTTGACGGTATCATTTCAGGCCTGAGGAAAAACACGTTGCAGGAAAACAGATGAGTATCCTCATATCCATTTTCTGCCCTATAAAACCTCTTAATTTTTGAGTTGATAGCATTGTTAATGTGAGATCTGGTAATGGCTGGATTTGCTTACATAGAAAACATTTGAGGACATGAAACTCTTTCCAAGATCAAGATCTGTACGTGAACCTTTGAGAGGTTTTAGTGGAATTTGCCGCTTCTCTCTCCGAGCCTGCTCACACAGAGCTTTTTGAGTTAAGCATTCTCCTCAGTTCTGTTGACTTCTTAGCTTCTGAGCCAAAATGATATTTAAACACCATAAATGGTAAATGTTGCTGAGGCAGTCCTTCCGCACGGCTCAGACTAGGCATTAGTTGGCAGTTCCCCACATGACTCTGGCAAACAGATTCCTCGAGTATAATTAAACCTCTTGTAAGACTAAACACTGCAAGTTGTTTGCTGTGTTCTGAACATAAGGCAGAAAACTCTATAATATTTTAAAGTCCTCGACTTGTGACCAGTTGTAACCCTGGTCTTGTGCCGCTGAGTTCCTGCACTGGAGGTGTATATAAATATATGTGTATATGTGCATATAAATATATATGTATATGTGCAGGGCTGTAGCTCACCCAGCTTGAGCCAAGGGCTGGAATAGCCAATATCCAGAAGTTCCTTCCAAACTCAGTTATTGTGTAATTCCATGCAGGGTTGAGCCTGCTGAAGTCCTGATATTTCAACAGGAAATGTCAGCATTCTGCAGCTCACATGAAAACATCTTCAGTACATCTAGGTATGCAAATGAACAAGAAAAAATTACTAGAATAGATGATGTCCACAAAATGTTAACTGTTTTGACTACAGGTCAGTTCCAGTCTTTGGGAACTATCTTAAAGTTTGCATCCTGGTCTGGATTTTCTTCACTTCACTTTCAACAGCAAATCTGGGGATGGACATGCCACAGTGCAGTTATTGACTCTCTTTTTCCTTCTTTTCAAGGGTGTAGATTTATCTATAATTTTACCCAAGAAAGTAAATAGTCAGTTGTCTAATTGCAGTTAAACCGGTACAGATGCATTGTAGAACTGATTTGTAGTATGTTAACTGTTCAGTGCAGCAGGAATTTTCCTCTTTTAGATACACACCTTCAACACAATAACTTACCCTTGCTTATCAATATAATGATGCTTACAATTGTGCTCAATCCCCAAGTTCTGATTCAAGTCTAGGTTTTTTTAAATTCAAGTGTTTTTTGGCTTAGGCCCACAGCTAACATTAAGAATCCTCTTGCAATAATTTCCAGTCCAGGTTAAATTTATGTAAGGGCTCTTTTAAACCTGAATCGAGGAAACTCAAATATGTAATAGGAAAGCCTTTTTTATCACCTTAAATTTCTACCAATAGGGGTGAATAAATAATCTGAAGTTTGGTATGGTCACTGTAGATAGATTGCCCTATTGTTGATTGCACAAATACTGGAAACTAGAATAAGAGATTAATAGAAATAGTTGTGTGTCAGATGTAATATATCTCTTCCCATTGCCCACCAAACATGCTGAGAGTCTATATTTTTTCTAAGAAACTGGAAGAGTTTAAATTCTCCTTAATCTCTATGAATTTAATGCACTAAATGGCTTTTTTAAACATAAAATTGTTTGCCTATTAGAGTGTCTTTCTAATAAAAAAATTAACCCAGAGGAGTAAGGGAATGCTGTGGGAAAAGCCTGTACACCTTTTGCTTTGTAAAAAACATATGTGAGTATGTAAAGTACTCTTTACATGCTTTACTTACTATTTCTGGGCTCTCGGGCTGTGTTTCCTACTGAGCTGTGCATCTTATTATATGCTGTTTCCCAACATTCATGCATAGTAAAGCCTGAGGAAAGGCAAAAATCTTAGGAATCATGTAAGTGGGATCATTGTGCTAGACTTTTAAATCTATCACTCCATATAACATCATATCAAAAAACCTGGTGAAATGACAGAGAAATCACTGGCCACCAGAAATGCCTTACATGGGCTTACACATTGTGCCAGACCACAGCTCTGTGCAAAAATTATTCTCTGTAAGTAGCATTTGAGAAAGTCATAGTTCTCCTCTGTATTATCTTGGATGAAACCAACAACCATATTTAAAAAATCGTGGCAGCTTTTATAAGCTACAATAGAGTAAACTAGTTGCAGGGTATGAAAACAAGTTATTGAAATGTACCTGTGTTTCATCAAGCCCACCCCATGAAGTGCTCTCTGATGTTCCTCATGAATTGCCTTGACATGATCCAGGTGGGGGGAATTGAGTGCACCAGCAGAAATTGATTGGGGAAGGGAAAAGAAAGGAGAAAATGAACTGCATGGGGTAGAAATTTTAGCCACACTGTGCTGACTCTTATATTCTTTGTTTTCATTCTTAGAGGTGAACCTTGAAAGCAATAAGAAGTAAGAGTGATGAGGGAGCTATTAAATGGCTACAGGCGATTAGAGAGCATTAACATAATAGGAGAGAGATCGGATCTCCTCTTTTCCACATCCAGTTGAATAAGCTTGAGGATGTGTAGATACATAATGAAGTCATGCCCTTATGCTAATGTCAAACAAAATTTTCCTTAGGTTCTAGATTTCCTTTCTGGTGCCAGATGTGCTGCATTTTTATTGTCTGTAGTTTTGGCAGTAAAAATACCCTGCGGTGTTATGAAAGATGTTTCAGCCAGAAGCACAGTGACTTGCAGTATCTGAGCTGGGAGCGTTACCTCTGCTTTCTTCCCTTTCTTCTCTCATCCTGACTCAGGTTCTAAAGCCAGCTCTCACTGAGAGCCTGTGGATTTTGAGCCCCAGCAGAGTTCAAGTGGTGAAAGCGACTTTGGAGGACTGAGGGATAGCAAGCCTTAGCACCAGCCCAGTGTTGTGTGCAGCTTGCTTATTTGTGGCCTGGTTCTCTTATCTGCTGGCCTGCTGTTTTCCTGCTGCAAGTCGTAGATTTTGTTCCTGGTGTATGAGACTACCAAGCACCTCGATGTGGCCAGGCAATGTGAAGGCCTATGGTTTCTGAAGCTGCCCTTTGGGAATAAGTTCCTTGGTGTTTGTGTATGGTTTTCCTCGTTAAACTTTTCTGTTGAAATAATTAGCCAGGTGTTTTCAAAACGAAATAAAATCACTGTAAATGGAACAAGAATTATTTCTTTAACCCTGGATGGGCATCGTTCTGTCTTTTCCCTCCAAAGTCAGTTTGATTGCTGTTTTTCCATACAAGACTTGTAAAGGTTAAGATTGAAGAAGCCATTAGGGATATTAAAATAAACTGTGAAAATGTACAGCACTGCTATTTCATGGTAAAATTGTGAAATGTTAAAGCCTTCATCAGACAAACACTGAGTCACTGCATGGTGCTATGTCACAAATAAACAACTAAAAGCATTTACAAGCTTCAGAAGAATTTGAAAATTGTTAACGTCCAGACTTTGCAATTTGGCCTCTGCATAATTGTATCAGTCCCTTCTGAGAAAAAGCAGTGACTTGAGACTAAGACTAAATAAAACTAAAATTGACTGTGTTGTCTTGTGTAAAACATCTGTGAGAAAGTCTAAGTCTAGAAGTCCACAATATCAAATTTTAAGCAACTACATTAAATGAGCCCCTATTGTTCCTTAATGTGCGAATAGCACTTACAGGTTAGAATTAAAGTCTTTTTAATTGTTGCTTCCAGGTCAAGAAACATTGGACTATCTTTGTTATATTCTGATTTAGTTGTTGGTACAATAAACATGCTTCTGATCCACACACACTTCTGAACAACATAAGATTAGAGATCATGGTTAAAAATACATATTTTAAAAATAGGGGAGAGTGCTTGTATTTTTAAAAAAGCCTGTTCTAGTTGCCATGGAGTCAGACTTATCAGCCATATATTTAATGTATCCTGGATGTCATGCTTTAGAATAGAAATACTGGTTGCCTTAGCCATGATAGCTTCTAATTTTTAATTTTAACTTCCTAATTGAGCTCTTAGAGATGACAGGTTTTGTATCTGATGGTAAAGAAATGCCTCCATTGCCTTTGTGCTCCAAAGAACATCAGCAACAGATAGGGAGTTGTTTTTACGCCTTCTTCGCAATAGGTATTGAAAAATCAGGTCGTACTTCAAGAAGAAAATCAAAGTACACGTGCATTTGTGCGTTATAGGTTTACAAGGATAGGAATGTCTTCAGAAAGTTGCTTTTGTTTCTGTCCCAGGACTAAGCCTCAACTTTTCAATATTTCAGATGTAATAATCCATCTTAATGTTCCTCTGCATGATTACTCGCAGTTTTCCCCATTGAAATAACTCTTTCTTCAGTAACTTTTCTTTTGTATGGTTGGGGCTGTATTCTTTTAAGTTTTTTACTACTTACATTCCACAGACTTCTGGAGTTTTGGTACTTGCCATTGTAATTTTCTGTTTAAGCACAGAACTGGTCTTCATCCAAGAGATCAGCATAAATCTATGCAGTGCTTAAATTTAGTGTAAGTACTGTAATTTTTTTTAAGTTTTGTGCAATGGTGAGGCATGTTCTGGCCCCTTTTATTTCAGTTTGACAGCTTCACTTACAAAGTGTGAGCACTGATCTGTAACCATGGGGAGTTGGTTTTCATCCTTTAATCCTGCAGATTTTTTACTTTTAGGGGTAGAGGCCTGTTCTCTAAATCTTCTTAATGTCACTCATGTCAGTAGGTTTCCTCACCAGCATAAGATACATCTGCCTTGGATAACTTAGAAAAATTGAGGCCTAACATACTTTTTATAATCTTGCTGGTTTTGTGGTTCGTATATGCAATTACTGTGAATTATTTGCTTGCTTCCATTTAGAGTTTATGCAGCTCTGTGCAAGAAGGTGGTTTTATTCCAGTGCATGAATCTTTCATTTCTGTGGCACATATTTTGGAGGAGTTAGCATTGCTGAAAAATTCCTTTTGGGAAATGATTTTGCTCTATTCCTTCTGTAGTTGCTCACCCATTTCTTTTTAATAAGCTGAAGCTGTTATACTGTATTATCTTCCTAGATTATA
The DNA here is from genome assembly GCA_013390025.1 of Pitta sordida. NCBI lineage: Eukaryota > Metazoa > Chordata > Aves > Passeriformes > Pittidae > Pitta > Pitta sordida. The sequence goes on along the minus strand of WEKX01006321.1, from coordinate 89,204 downwards.
AAACCCCGTTTATTTAGACTACATGCCACAAGCAGGTCGGTCTGGTGGAGCAAAGAGGCAGTTGTGAGGGATGTGGAGAGCTGCTCAGACTTAACGCTGCCTGTACCAGGGCTCTGCTTGGACTGGTCTGGGAGAGCTGCTGTTACAGCCACTATGAGCAAATCTGTTTCTTGGGCACTGTTAAATATTGTTGCCTGTCCCTCTCGGAACACTTAAACATTTCTGAACACAACCCAGGTCTGTTTTTCTGTTGGTCTAGAGCCACCTCTGCTTTTGTTTTCCTTTCCCTGCTCTCTTTTTATTGCACGTCTGCCTTCTAAATCTGCAATGTTATTAATTATTTCAGTAAAAAAAGACACAGTTAAAAATTCTGTTCCTGTTGTTTTTCATTCTTTTTTTTCCTATGCTTCTTTCCTGACTTTTATATTTTTTTGCTTTGTTTCTTCTTCTTTTAATCCTTTTTTCTATTATATGGGTTTCTGCTTTTCCCTACTGGTCTGTTTCACTTTGTGGGACAAAGGGATTTTCTGCAAGGGATCAGAGCAGTGAAGGAGCATGTGCTGATACTGCTTAGTGCAGCAATTGTTTGAAGCTGTTTCCCAGAGTAAACATTACCAAACAGTGGGGTATGGTGAACCGCAGCAGTTTATGACTGTAGATGAGTTTCACCAAACTTCATGGCTGTTTTCTACACAGCATGAGACGCTTCCAAGCAGGTGCTGTGGGACTGGGCAGTGTGGCCTGATGGTGAATCAGGCGTTTCAGAGGAGCACGTCCATAACACCCATCCCAGTGCATCGCAGGCAGCTCCCATATTTCCATTCTCACATGCATCAATGTCTCACTGCTCAGTGCCAAGAAAAGACCTACAGCATAAGCCAACGAGACAAGAGTTTGGCTAGAAAAAGCTTTGTTAGAGAAAAGGAAAAACTTCCCCTCCAGGCAGCTTCCAAATTTACACTGAGCTCAAATTACCCTGGGACAAGCTTAACTTTTTGCCTCCAGGAGCTTGCTCAGTGAGGTGCTGTCATTTTTTCTACCAATTTTATGCATTGTGGTTTTTCTCCAGCCTGGCACTTCCTGCTGCAGTAATATTATTTCAGATGATGTTGATACACCTTTGAAAACTTTAATAGCAGGGATAAGCAAAATAAAACTATTTTCATGTATGGATAGAATGTAGGGTTGGCATTTTAAATGCAAGATGTAAAAGCTCTGGATGCAAGCTAAACAAAACAAAAAGAGTATCCAAGTGACCGATAAATATTTGTGACGTTTTACATTTGGCCATGACCACTGCTTTAGCTTCAGAGCTCTCTTTGCTCAGGTTTTTAGAGCAAAAGTGTATTTCCTTGTCTGATGTACCATGTAGATCACAGTTTAATGGTCTTGCTTCATAGCCTCTGAACCCAAGACAGAGGAAACTACTGTGGCTACTGGAAACACCATATCACAGATAGATTTTATTTATAATAGTGATTAATTCCAACAATCAGCATTTGATTGTACAGCCTCAAAAGGAAAAAAAATAAAAGCCCTAATCCAACAGTTTATTTGTGATATTTTCTGATAACCTCATGATATATATTGATAATCTCAGGTTTCAGAGTTGCAAATCCTATATATTCCCATGAGGTTGCATTTTTAACTCATCAATCATGAGAACAGCAACTTGTAACAAACCTTAAGATTGTTACATGAATTTCGCAGTGATTAAAGGCACGGAAGTGCTGGTTATGAGTTGTTGGATTGCTTGAGGGTGTTCTCACCTGAGCTTGTGTACTTGGGGAAAATGAGAGTAATTTGTGAGTGATACTCCATATCACAATGATTTAAGAGGATTCCTGAAGGGATAGTTCCATTTCTATTTCTTGTCTTCCTGCTTGGAATATTGGCTAAGCAAAACAACTATATTGGGTGGTTTCAGTTATTTTTTTGCCTTCTGAGAGCTGAAACAAAACCGTCTCAAAATCATGTTTAATCTAAGGTCAGCTAAACTTTGTAATGAAAATTCCAGTAAGAGATCCCTTTTGTTCTTTTTTTAACTTCACAGAAAAGAAGAGCAGCAAGAAGACAGAAAGTGCACAGGCTGCTAAGTTAAATAAGACTTTTGCACCCACCTTCCTTAAAGGCCTGACTGACCTCAAAGTAATGGATGGAAGTCAAGTGATAATGACTGTGGAGGTATCAGGTGTGTAGCTACAGGACAGGCTGTTCCACACAACACAGTGACAGAGTTCATGAAATCCCTGAATGTTTTGAAGATGAAATTGCAGAATCAGGTGGCAAAACCCCAACCAACCTTATTCATTTTCTTAATCAACACATGGTGGTTATGTATTTGCGTGTCTCTGATTTCTGTTGTTTCCTAATTTTCAGCTAACCCACCTCCTGAAATTATCTGGCTACATAATGGGAAAGAAATCCAGGAGACAGAAGATTTTCACTTTGAGAAGAAAGGCAATGAGTACAGTCTGTACATCCAGGAGGTGTTTCCTGAAGACACAGGCAAATACACCTGTGAAGCCTGGAATGAAGTAGGAGAAAGTCAAACCCAGGCTACATTGACAGTTCAAGGTATAAAGTTCCTCTTCACCTTACAAAATGCTAAAAGAAAATAATTCTGATGTGCTGGTGGCGTGTCTATTTAAAGTACATGAGTGTTTATAAAGTTTGTTGTGAAGGATGCTATGAGTTCTCAGCCTCTGCTTCTGAATTAAGAAGGATATTGAGCAGAGCAGCTTTAAAAAAAATCTTTTCACTCTGGAACATTACGTAGCTATTTCAAAAATGCATTCCTGAGTCCTGTTTCTAGGGACAGTGCAAAACTTCTGCTAAATGCAGCTTCAGTCGTACCTATGAGGCTTACTTAGCTATGGACTTCAGGTAAATCTTTTAATTATGTTTTTATTTTTAATTGAAGTCCTTAGTATTATGGCTTTAATGTTAACATTGTAGTGGTAGCAGGTAAGGAACTCATGATTTCTGCAATCTGAGAACTAGCTGCAAAAAATTTGGCTTTGAATCTCCACATATGATGTAAATCCCACAGTAAACACTAAAGGATCTACAAACTTCCTATGACTGGGCATTCACTACCTTCCTGACAGGGGACTGACATTTTCTCAAAGCCATTACAGAGATTTATTGGAAATCAGTGAGACACTTCTATTATTTTTAATGTAAAGTATCTTATCTGCAGTATTTGAGAGAACTGTGCCTCCAGGGATGGGTCTGCAGCCTGTTGTCACTGTCTGCTCTGAAATCAGACCTTCCTCTATCATCTAAGCCCCCTGAGGTATAACCTCAGGGTCAGTCTTCTATATTAAAAGCAATTTTATGCAATTCTTAATGATGATTTATTACATGAGCTCTCAACTGCACAGCAGTCACAGTACTGTTACTTGCCCTTAAAGCTATTCCTTCCCTTTTTCTCTAAGGACAAATCTCCAAGATTCCTTTTAGGGCAGCTTTAAAGTCCCTTTGTTTTGCTCTTAATATAAGCTGGATCAAGCCAATAAAGTGCCAAGTAAATGATTAATTTACCAGTTACTTCCAAAATAACCAGTTGCTTCCAAAACTAAAGCCTGACTTATTTTCAATTAAAAACTTATACCCTGCCATGTTCAAAACAGCTTTCCTTGCTGCACTTGCTTTCCCTGAAATTAGTTAGCTTAGTAGTTACACTCAAGCTTGACATTTTGTTCTGATTTGTAATCTTTGTTTGTAAACTACAGAACCCCAGGATGGTATTCAGCCCTGGTTCATTAGCAAACCGAGATCAGTGACAGCAGCTCCTGGGCAAAATGTCCTTATATCCTGTGCCATCGCTGGAGATCCTTTCCCCACTGTTCACTGGTTTAAAGATGGGCAAGAAATACTGCCAGGAACAGCATGTGAAATACTGCAAAATGAAGACATCTTCACCCTTATCTTGAGGAATGTGCAGTCTCGTCATGCAGGGCAATATGAAATTCAGCTCAGGTATGTTTGCTGTCAAAAAGCTTGTTCCCTTGGAAAAATCAGTTATATTTACCCTCAAGTTGCAATTCCTACCTGAAGAAGATTGGAATTCCATTCTCTTCATGTGAAACATTGGGGTATTAAAGGAACAAAATATTTCTGAGGGATAGAAAGAACTAATAATATTGGAAGAGGAAAGAAAAAACACAGGAAGGGTCAGGAAAAAAAAGAAGACAAAGCAGTATGATTTTCTTTTGGTATCCTGAAAAACAAAGCATTGTGGGAGCAGTATGGGAAGCAATTTGGCTTTCTAGCCAGGGAAACCACAATCATGAGTTTGGAGCTCCTGTTTATCATGTTTGGTATTTCTCTGGGTGTTTATAAGGATGCCTGCTTCCCGTGCAAACAACCTGATTTCGAGTCATAACTTAAAGGGGATAAAAGTGTTTCCTGATCATGTTTGAATTTCATTTCTTCTGAGGTATCTCTGAAACAAGGCACCCTGATGCTTTGAACACCTTGTCATTCCTACAAAATAAACAAGAGTTATTTTGAATTTTATTTTATTTTATTTTATTCTGGTAAAACAACTGTCCTTTACATGAAGAATCACATTTGCCGGTTCTTTAACTTGCAGAAAGTGCCACAGCATTTTCCACCTCCAGTGGTGAAGATCAGGTGTAATAATATAAAATGCGCTTTAGAAAACTGTAGCTCTTTAATATCAACATTTCCTATACTGAATATTTCTGCAATTAATTTCAAGTTTTATTACTAACATTTTTGTAGGTAGAGCCATAAGTGCTATGACCTTCTTGCAAATAAACTTTGATTGATTTTTTAGTTTGCAATAAATTGTGAACTGGCTCGTTTCAGAATAACTGGCTTGTCCACAACCAGCCCAGCTCATGTAGAACATTCCTAATGCTGATTTGTGCAGGTCATCTCCACATAAATCCTTGCATCTATGTCTCTTTGGGGATCAGTGGTGGTTCTAACCCCCAGTACCTCTGGCAGGATCAGAAGTCCCAGTCCATTTTAATTGAGGTTGGTAACTCTACAGGAGAGAGAGCAGAAGCTCTGAGAATTGCTGCTTTCTACAGGTACATTTCCACACTTCAGTTTGTGTGCCCTGGGCATGGGCACCTTCTCTTATGCTATGCAGGTGGTAACACAGAATCTTCTGAGTTTGCAGGGACCCACAAGGATCATTGAGTTCAACTCCCAAGTGAATACCCATACAGGGATTGAACTCACAACCCTGGTGATAATCTCATGATCATGTCATCATAATTTTTTTTTTAAATATATTAACCTAACTCCCCATCCCATCATCCCATTATCTAGGCCATGTCACTGAGTTCCTCATCCAGTCTTTTCTTAAACACCTCCAGGGATGGCGACTCCACCACATGGGCAGACCATTCCAATGAGAGATCACTCTCTCTGTGAAAAAGCTCTTCCTAACATCCAGCCTAAATCTCCCCTGGTGTAGCTTGAGGCCATGTCCTCTTGTTCTGGTGCTGGCAGCCTGAGAGGAGATTTACACCCACCTGGCTGCAACCTCCCCTCAGGTAGTTGTAAACAGCAATGAGGTCACCTCTGAGCCTCCTCTTCTCCAGGCTGAACAACTCCAGTTTCCGCAGCCACTCCCCATAGGGCTTGTCCTCCAGTCCTTTCACCATCCTTATCGCCCTTCTCTGGACCCTCTCGAGCAGTTCAACATCTTTTTCAAACTGGGGAGCCCAGAACTGGACACTTGAACTGAAAGAGAATGACATATGTATTTCAGCAAAACTTCAGGGATGGAAGAAGGAGAGAGGACAGGAGGAGCAAAGGAGAGCCAAGAGGGCTTTATGGAAGACTTTGTTGGGGCTGACATAGGAAGTCAACAACAATGATCAAGTGTAGTTGGTGATCACCCAGGGCAAATTTGTCACTGGAGACATTTTTCGAAGTTGAAGCCTGACAATATCATGATTCTAGAATGCACACTGAGAAAATAATTTCAGAGGATCAGCAGATGGCAACAATTTTAGGGGAGAGTGAAAAAAAGTAATGTTGTAAATAGAAAACAACACAGCAGATTCCATTCTAGCTTCAGTTGTTCCTCCATTCTTTTACTAGAGAAATAGGTGGAGCTCCCCCAAAGATCAGTGCATTCATGTTGGCTTTTTCTAATCCATGATGAGTATGCTGCAATTAGAGCAAGGGGAATGCTGATACCTCATTTTACACTGCTGTCATTTGTAAAATTCCAGTTACTGTTCAGGGAACAGAAATCCATATGCTTTTAGGCAACTATTTATGTACTATGAGTAACAGAAAAGTAATGGCCTCAGAAGTATCCAAGGAGCCAAAAGTCAGCTGTATAATTTCAAGTTTGCTATAGAGCTAAAATAATTTTTAGCACTAAATAGTCTTGTCTAAATAGCTGTCGAATGGGCTGCTTTTGTCTTGAATACTTGATTGAGAATTGTTTATCTATTCAGAAACAGTCTTAACAGCACCTGAGAGGAGAGTTGTGTTCAGTGTCTTCCTCTCAAAAACTTCTAAAAAGTCCATTAAAAATATGGAATAACTAAGAAAACACAAGTCAATTCACCAAAGAGTTTATAGAGGAGTTGACAGTAGGCTATTTTTAAACATAACCATTTTCATTTCAATAAAATATGCGTCTCCTTTTCACATATTAATTTTAGAAGCATGTTGCATAGCTGCTTTAGGGAGTCACTCCTCCAACTCACTTAATTTAGTGTGGGCATGGTTTCCTACCAGTGTTAATTATTTTCCAATTTTCTTCTCCATTATTCTTACATTCTAAATTCTATTCTAATACCTCCACAGTTCTCCTTTTGTGTTGGCTGCTCACAAATTAGAGCTCTGGTCTTAAAAATCTGGGTTTAACAAAAGATGTGTTTGCCTCCTGCTAGCTCTTTTTCCTTTCATCAGAGTAAGCTGACAAGGACATGTAGCCTTGTGTGATCCATCAGTGTTTGCTCTTTGGCTTTCTGTCTTAGCATCCCATAGTATTATTTAGAATTTATCTCTATTTTACCTTTTACTATTTAGCAGACTTCTACATCTGATTTTTAAGATCGTCATTGTAGCCACTCCTGGTCCTTGTTTTAAACCTACACAAACCTCTGATTTCTCAACATTTGTGTTCTTCACTTTAATTGTTCTAATAATGTTCCCCTGAGCCTGTTATGTCTCAGGCCTAGAGGAATGGTGTTGCATAAATATAAAAACAACAGATTCACCCATTACTTCAGTTCATCTGTTGAAATTTGGACATTTTACAGCCTGCACGATGCTTGAAGTGGGAAATAAAAAATCCCTTTTTTATTCAGAACACAGACATCTATTTCCTCCTCTATCTTTTGCATCTTTCCAGTGACGGAAGCACTGGAACCCAGCATGACTTCCCCATGCTCTTCCACACAGTGTGTACATCATGAAGGAAGAGGTAAGCAAAGGAACTGTGAGAACTGGACAGAGACTGTTAGATGAATAAAACCTTCATAGCAGCACAGTCAACACGAGACACCTCAGAAATTCTCCTGCACTTCCGTAAACAAATGGTCTGCTTTGTTAACCTTGTCTTCTCAGACGTTGAGTATTTCTCTTCTCTGCCATTCCATCTTCCACAGAAGTTTGGTTAGTGTTGATGTGTCTTTATTTAGAGATTTGGATAATCTGCTTAATACCAGAGGTAAACTTTTGTTTCATAAATCAGTGGTACCTCGAATACTCTGCAGTTCAGGTTATATAAAAATCAGTTGTAAGATTGCATTTCATTGCACTAAACAGTAGTTCTGCCTTTCTGCAAAGTACAGTTTGCAAACCTTGTTTTCTGCTATCAACACATTGTCTATTTTTAGAAAAGAAAACCATGACCCCTTCTCGTTCCTTTCTCCCACTCAGTGCTGTAAAATGCAAATAAAATTACTGGGCTTTCACATACAAAAACCTTTTGGCAAAACATTCAAGTGAGGTAAATTAGTGCATCCTCTTTGAAGCCAGTAGAGCTGTTCTGCTTTATGTCAGCTAAAGTTGTGATCCAGTAGATTAGTTGCTTTCTTTGCATTTAAAGCTTCATGGAGCCTGGATTTTCTCTCTATTTAAATCATAGGAAAATTGCAAAACCTCCCTCTGAGGATTAGCAGTTACATGCTCTGAAGCAGCAGCTATAACTAGGGATCAACTTTGTTGCCCCTTTCATTTCATCCTTGAAAAAATGTAGTTTACACTGCAATGGTTGTTTCTCACTTGGTAGTCAGGTAGGAAATTCCTGTGTGTCCCCACTATAATTAAAAGTGCTTTTTTTTCCTTGTCCTCCAGAGAGTGCTTCCTAGGGACATGCAGACAATAAGTCTCATCTAAGGTTCAGTGAAAATATTTGAGTAGATTCTGCCAAGAAACTAGTATTTCAAGATATTTTGAACATAAAAGCCATTCCAGGGAAAACTGATCCCACAATAGGACAGAGAGCTATTTTTAAAATTGCTTCAGGCTTTGCAGCTGGGGTTTTATTTGGTTTTGGTGGGGTTTTTTTAATTATTATTCCTTGACACGTTAAAGATAAGTCCTGTGCATGAGTGTTCTCCAGAACAGCCCTCAAAAGTCAACAATTTTAGGTGTTTTTTTGCAGCATAGCTACTAAGCATAGGCTTTATCCATGTCTACCATTATTGTAGAATAAGAGGCACTAAGATGTGTCTCTGTCTGGGGTTTTGTTGATAAAATGCCAACACCGAGAACCTCAAGCTGCACAAGTTATATTGTTATTGCCAATATTATTATTGCCAGCAGAGATGTGAAAGACTTGAAGACTTGCCCATGTACTGCAAAGGTCTATTTCTTTTCTAACTGCCCCTATGCATCTTTGTCTTGCCTAGATTCTGAAATTGCATAAATGTAAAAATATTTACCAAGTTTCCAGAATTATTCTTGGTTTACTTCAGTATCTAAACCACCCAGTCTTTCTAAATTGTTTTTGGCTTTTTTCTCTTTTTCCACCTCGTGTTCTCCAAGGTGGGTCAAAGTTTTTAACTTACCTTTTAAGATTCTGCCACTGAATTCAGAAGGCAAGTATGTTCTCCCTGCTCCTAAAATCCTCACTTTGGTTTTAGTGGGAGCAGGACTTGCCTTGAGAAGGCTACACTTTTGAACAGGGATGTGATGAATCAGATACAGATTCAAGGTTTTTATCCAGTAGTCTAGTCACTCACTTGAATCACAGCCATTCAATTGATTCAGAAATCATAATTAAGATCAAAAAACTACCTTGTGATTCGTTTTTCCATCTAGGTACTTGTGTGTCCCACTGTTGCCATAATTTGTAAGTGCTTCCCAAGGTTTTAAAAATAGAAAGAACAAAATGCTCTCCTGCTTTCTTACTCCCTCCTTTATTTTCCCAACCCTGTGAAAAACAGCTTACTCTAGGAGAGTTTACTTTGCCTTCCTTATTCGCTTTGCATATGCGAAGAATTTGGAGAGGGAAGGATGCATTGCAGATTTGGGTCCTGCAAAAATGCTGTTATTCTTCACAGTGGTCAGGACCACATTCAGTATCCCCAGATCCCTCTCCTGGGACAGTGCTGTCTCTGTTACTTTAACCTCTCCCACTGGTGACACAATTCTTGTGGGCAAATATTTTTGCCATATGGTCATGACAGAAGCTGAGCAGTGGTGCCTCACTATTTGATGTATGCTGTAAATTGTCTATACTCCAGGATCCATGGCTTCTCCTTTGTCAGCTTTGGATTGGTTTTAAGTCCTGAACAAGGACTTAAAGGGAGGATCTTGTGGTAATCCAACAGCCTGCCAGCAGCCCTGCAGCACTGGTGAATGAGCAGTTCCAGAATGTGTCTGCTTTTCTTAAAAGCTTCTGAAAAGGAGGAAAAAACAGTAATGAGTTTCAATTGTAGCAAAAGGGGCCGGTTTGAAACGCATTGTTTGAAGACAACAGGTTTGCAGCACTCTTGGTCCCCTGCCATCCTTTGATTCCAATCTGTATGTTGGGAGGAGGTGACATGCTATTCTTTTTCATTTGTCTTTCCATTTGCTTTGCCTTCTTTCTATTTCTCTTGCTTCCAAATGGAGGCCACACATAAGAGGAAGTAAAAATGGCCGGTCTCCAATCCAGGGCTCAGTCAAACACTCTCTGCATTGACTTGGATTCTCTCCTGCCATTTGGACAATTTGTTTGGTACTCAGATGTTATCTAGTTTATTGTATTGAAGGAAATAAGTATTGTGGCTTTCAATGCCACATGTCCTCATGGATTGCCTTCAATAACTGTTGCTAGCATACATATTCTGACTTACTGGATAGAAAAGTGTTGGAAATGTTTCTATGGTTTCTTGTTATTAATGGTCTCAAGGTCAAGTAAAATATGTTCCTACCAGCAGGGCCTTGTGTTACTTTGGTCAAAACCACCAATTTCTTTGCACTGTTGAAGGCTTGATTTTCATTAGACTAATCCACCATTTCCTTTTCTAAAGCAACACAAAGCAAGAGAAAAGGTGATGGCACTAATTGCTATTATAAAGACAAAACATTGTGCTGCATCTGTGATTCTGTGATCACTATTAATGATCTTGCCTATGGTGTGTCTTCACTGCAAGTTACGGTGAAGTAATTATATCTTTTTCACCCAAATATATTTAGGGATGGATTTCCATGCAGTTTAAAAAAACAGGCCAGACGATATATTTATGGCAAGCTAACAGAAAGGCAGTCCTGAGTCCGGGTTTTAAACTTCAGGGCTAAGTGGACTTGAAGGTGCTCTTATCTAGCAAGCAAAACACAGCTGGGAAAACCTGCCTCTCCCCCCTTCCTCCCCTCCAGCACACATGTGTTTTGCTCATGTCCAGGAAATGTTTTCAGTAGCAGAATTTATTTTTGCTCGAAAAAGAAAAATCATCCAGGACTTTGTAGTCCATTTACGAGCTTAAACTGGGAAGGACAGAGATGTTTTCACTAATAAAGGATATATCTAGTCCTCAATCAGTTCAAGGCTGGGTTTTTAGTAGCAGTTTGGGGAGTGGTGGCAATAGTTGCACAACTGCCCTGGGGGAGTTAAATTTTGCTTTTGGCATCTCCTGTGTTAAGCAGAGAATAGTCGTTTGGGACTGGAAGAATGATATACATCTGCAGGAGGGAGGGAGCTGCAGGGGAGGGGGGAGCACTTTAAATGAATTCTTTAATGGGAGCCCTTTCCAGAAGGCATCCATGGTATTCCTCTGCAAAAGGAAGAATAAGTACTCAGCGCCATATATGGTGACACTTTTATGTTTTTTAATATAAACATGTACAGGCTGGAGCAATCCATGGAGATGGATTTTGCTGATTGGTTGGGCCAGGGGGGAGGGAAGGAAATGAGACCCTGCTTTTAATATCTCAACATTAGAAAACTTAAGAGCTTGGGTTTGAATAAATAAACAGTAGGCAGAGTTGGAAAGATTTTCAGCTTTGCAAAATAGCCCCTTCCTCTGTCTTGATTTTCCAGCTTGTGTATTTATTTTCCTTTAGCTTGTTTGTCTGTTTGCAGCTGTTTCATTCTGTAAATTGCTTTGATTTTTGGTTCAGGGAGTATGTTGTTCCCAGTGCAGACAGCAACAGATCAGTAAAACCTATTTGAGATAGCCTGGCTCCAAATGTAAGAGGACCAAATCCACTCAGTCCAGCAGCACAATGCTGGGCATAGAAAGCAGGATGGCACAATGGGTTTGAGCAGCTTTAGTGCAATACACAATCACTTAGCTCAGGCAGTTACAGAGGGAGAAACCTCTGCTTTTCTGATTTCACTTAAATATTTCAGGAACCAAGTTGGAGAATGCAGCTGCCAGGTGTCTCTGATGCTGCGGGAGAGTTCAGCTTCCACAGCAGAAATGCTCAGAGAGTGAGTATTTTTCCCAGGGACTTGCATGGGTGGGTTCTATTTTTTGCTCTGTTAATTCCCTGCCCTTGCAGACCCAGGCTGGCTGCTGTTCAACCTAATCCCCAAATGTGACCCAACAAATTGTTTTCATCATACAAGCTAAGCACATTGTACCAAACCAGAGTAGAGAAGATCTTTTTTGTTTGTGCCCTTATATGGCTCCTGAAGTCATCATTGATGCAATAAACTAATGGAGTATGCTCCTCTAATCAACCTCCCCTTCTATAAACACATTTTGTTCCTGCTCTGAGATTGTTCCCTGACATTTTTAAACCAGCCCCTTTCCTGGCTCTCTCTTTCTTTTCTTTTTCGGATCATAGTGGGAGGGAGTCAGCCAGCTCTGGAGAGCAAAGAGATGGTGGAGATCATGGTAAACTAACATTTGGTAGAACAAGTGGCTTCAAAAAGCACAGCACTGCAACCAGGGCAGCTGAAGAAGAGCAGGAAGACGTCCGAGGAGTGCTGAAGAGGCGAGTGGAAACTCGGGAGCACACAGAGGAGAGCCTGAGGCAGCAGGAAGCTGAGCAACTTGATTTCCGTGACATTTTAGGCAAGAAAGTCAGCACCAAAAGTTTTTCTGAGGAGGAACTGAAAGAAATCCCAGCCGAGCAAATGGACTTCCGAGCAAACCTGCAGCGGCAGGTCAAACCCAAGACCTTGTCAGAGGAGGAGAGGAAGGTCCATGCTCCTCAGCAGGTGGACTTCCGCTCTGTGCTGGCCAAGAAGGGCACCCCAAAAACCCCACTGCCAGAGAAGGCACCCCCTCCCAAACCTGCTGTTACAGATTTCAGGTCTGTGCTGGGCTCAAAGAAAAAGCCACCTGCAGAGAATGGCAGTGCTGGCACCCCAGCACCCAATGCCCGCACCAATTCCGAAGCCCAGAATGCGACCCCCAACTCTCCAGCCCCCATTGCCAAACCAGCAGTGAAAAAAGAGGAGAAGAATATGACCCCCAACTCTCCAGCCCCCGTTGCCAAACCAGCAGTGAAAAAAGAGGAGAAGAATGTGACCCCCAACTCTCAAACCCCAATTGCCAAACCAGCAGTGAAAAAAGAGGAGAAGAATGACAGAAACTGTGAACATGGGTGTGCAGTGGTGGATGGCGGAATAATTGGGAAAAAAGCTGAAAACAAGGCACCAGCAAGTAAACCACCAGCAAGCAAAGGAACAGCACCCTCCTTTACAGAGAAGCTTCAGGATGCTCAAGTAGGAGATGGTGAAAAATTGGTGTTACAATGTCGGATTTCTTCTGATCCCCCTGCAGCTGTCACCTGGACTCTAGACAGCAAAACCATCAAATCATCGAAATCCATTGTCATCTCCCAAGAAGGTAAATTAATGGAATTAGAAGTCAGCTGGATGGCACACTGTTGTAGCTGGCTCTTAATTAATAATATTTAGTTCATTAAAGGTAACACAATACTTTATTTAAGTCCTGTGCCAGTAACTGTTTCCAGATGCAGCTTTCTTGTTATTTCAGTGGAGTACACAAGGAACAGTATTGTTTGACATTTCTGGTAGATTTCCCTTTAACAACCTGCAGATGTAATTTTTATAAAGTTGAACTTCTTGCATTTTATAATGCTGTTTACATTGCTAATGCTGTTTAAGGAGCTGGTACATGATGCTTATTTAAACTGAACTTTAAGGATTTAGAACATTGAAAACATAATAATATTATAGTTGGTTTACAAATTCTAATTTAATTCTTCTGTATGTTTAGTATTTCAGGCTTTTTATTGCAATGAGAAACACAGAAGCAAAGAGGGGTTATGTCATAGAAAGAAATTACTACACCTTCAAGTTACATAGTTAAGATCAGAGTTGAGAATTGATTTCCAGCGTATTTAATGCCTCACCACAGATGCTTCTGTTGCCATTAAAAGCACTGAAATAGTTAAACCCCAAGGGCCTGATGCTTTTAATTAACTTCAAAACAGTATAGAGTTTGGTGAAAGTCCTTAGGGAGAAGACTTACTGTTTTCAAACTGAGTGATTCCTTTAAATTCCATATTTTGGATAATCAAACCCTACTAGACTAGATTTTTTAAAATGAAAGTTAATATTGTATCTAGACAAAATATATTTTCCTTGGGACAAAGACAGGGAGAACAACTGATAGCACAAAAAAAACCCCTCTTCATATTTATTTCATAAAACACTGAGAGAATTATCTGAAGAATGACACTGTTTGGCATATTGTACTAAAACTTTCGTGTTCACAGTAAAGAATTATAGCTTGCTACAGAGGTCTGAACTCTTAGTGTTGAATCTTTCTTCATTTAATCCAAGCTATTTTTAGTGTTACCAAATGAGAACCAAATTAATATATACAATGGTTCAACACAACCAGCAAATCCCTGTGCAGTGTTCCAAGCACTGAAAAATAAGCATTCTTCTAAAGAGGATGCAGTCAGAAACAACATTGCCTTCAGATAGACTGGCTGTATCCAAGCAGCACATTAAGGGGATACAAAAGTAGATGGAGAAAGGGAAATGATGGCAGGTGCATTGTGTTCGGTATGTGTCTGAAGCAGCAATTTGGGGGTTTTTTTGAATGCCTGGTGATTATCACCAGAGGAGACTGTATAGAGTAAGTGTCATGTACATGAGAGAAAGCTGACTGATTGAAATCCTTGAAAAAGGGCTGACAGCATCTTCAATTTAACCAGTCTTGCACTGGAAGCAGTATTTGAAGGATTTCCCTGAAGTTATTCTGAGTGAAAAAGGAATTATGCATCCCAAAGTTCCATGTCTCCTAATATCAAATAGACAAGATCTCTGTACAAAGCTTCTGAGCTACGGTGGAGCCTCCTAAAATCCCAAAGATTTAATGTTGGGGTGCTGGAGAAAGCTGTTTTCTTGACTTAATCTGAGCAATTGACTATTGTAATCCCCCAACTCATAACTCTCTATAAAAGGATGCTGTGGAGTTGAAAATCCAGTGTAGCTGAGTTCATAGTGAAGTGACCCTCACGTGCAGGAAGGCTCTGCCACCTGCCTGAGCCAGGCATGTAACTTATCCCATCCAGTTTGTCTGGATGAGGTGACTCTTGGTCACAACACTACAGAGTGTCACATGTTTGCAGTGCTTGCCATTGAGGGAAGGAACAAAGGTCATGACTGCACAAGGAATCCACTGTTCCAGGACAGCTTCTTGCAGGGGGTGAAGAAACTGTCCTTATGTTCTACTTGTACCTGCACTGTTATGCTTATACCCAGATTTATACCAAGACTTATACCAAGTTGGTGTTATCAGTACTTCAAAGTCAGGCTTTTCTTTGCATGTATTTGCAGAGGATCTTAGAAAGAAATATTACGCAGGGCATTAAGTTTTCTCCTTTAATGGAAAGAAATGGAATGAGGATTAGAAGTATTTTTTTTAAACCTTATTACATACCCTCTGGTACACTGAGGGGGAAAGGGGGGGGGCATTGCTTGATGTTCAATTTAGGGGTTTTTGCTGACAGTACCTGCTAACTTTGGCACTTGGAGAAGAATGTGTTGCTGTTCTCCCACTCTAAGACGCTTTCCTGCCAACTCTTAAGTAATTAACTAGGTATGCATGATCCTTACTTAAAGTAAGTTTCAGATTTCATGGAGATCCAGTTTTCTCTTTTTCCCTAATTAGGAACACATACATAGTTGAAGGAACCAAGGGAGGAGAAGGAACAATGGCATTGCAGGCTAGAACTGAGAAATAAGAAATCCAGGACGAATATCAGGAAATTCTGTTCAATAGGGAAACTGCATAGATTAGTCTCATAGACAGTGTTTGGAGCAGCTTTAAGCATAGAAAGCAGCAATACAACTTGATGCAGTACTTGGCAGCCCAAAGCCAAAATCACAGTTTCTGTCTCTTGCCCCAAACACTGAAAATGCAAATCACACCCCCAGGTGTCACATCCTTCAGCAGCATTGCCTTTGGCCAACCTTGGAGCAGCATTTAATGGGCCCTGGAGGTAATCCCCTAGAAACATCCTCGGATCAAAGAAGGTTGAGCCTGTTGGGAAGTAGAGGAATTCAGAACAAATTCAGACCTAGCTCACCTCAGTGCATCTAGATCTCACAAAGCTGTTTTTTATTTCTTTGGTATGACTTTGCTTCTATTGTGTTCAGCAACGAAATCCACTATGCAACAGGATAGACTTGGTCTATTCTTCTCCATTTCCTCAACTACTTTTGTGCTGCCATGATTTTTGGTGGTGACCACTGGAGGTTTCTTTTCATATTTTCCAGAGTTATTTCACAAAATAATAACTTACTTCGTAGTGAGTTGGACAATGGAAAATCCTCTATCTACATGCCTATCTGCTTCTTATCATTCTATTAGCCCATCTTAGTATGGGCCACTGGCCCACAAACTGGTTAGTGTAAGTAGTGCAGACGGTGAGTTGGACTAGATGATCCTTGTGGGTCCCTTCCAACTCATAATATTCTGTGAATCTGTGACTCTGTGAACCCACAGAATGCTGTGAATTTGTCTTTTGGAAGTTGAAACCCTGCTTTCTGTTACTGCCAAAAAGAGGGGGGTGGGGGGAGAAGACAAAAAGAGTTTGCTCATCTCCTTGTGCAAAATATATTGTGAAGATAAATGCATAAAATCTGTTTTCAGGAACATACCCATGTGATTTAACAAGTTGCATGCTTGGCCAGGAAGGTCAAACTCAGAAGTGTACTTGTGTGTAACAAGTTCACAGGACAGGTAAACTGCGTAGAACTATGTCCCTTTATGTAGTCACTCACTGAAAATAACATTTCTTGGCACATTTGCCCTAGCTGACAGTAAGGCCCTTTGCCAAGTGTTTGCAGGGCCTGACACTACATTGCCTGCCCAAGGTGGGTTAGCCATTCGAGTGCAGGAGAGGTGCTGGCCCTGCTTCTGTTCCATTGGAGAAGCCTGAATGCAAACACCAGGATCAGATTGTCAAGGCCCTTGGCAAAAGAAAACTAAACCCTGCTCCAAGAAAGACCTTAGTCTTCAGGAATATTTGCGCAGTATTTGTGGTTTGTTCTGATAGCTAACCCAGGGTTTGCAATGTGTTCTGATTCCAGGGTTAAGTTTACATAGCAATTAAAGGTCACATCTAGGCAGCATTAAACTGAATGTCACAATCACAACACACCTACTATCATGTCCCGTTCCTTCCATTTTACATTCCAGCTATGACTGTGCATTTGTTTCCCTTTGAAACCATGAACATCAGTACTTGTTCTTCCATTTCTTTTAACAATTCCCAAAATAGTGCTCTGTCAATTGATTGGCATGAGTGATTTTTTGCTTAAAGTATCATTTTTGTGACAAAGTGATATCTCACAACACCATAATGATTTTGTTAATGGTTGGATTTTATATTTTTCTTCTTTTAAACTTGCCAGAGTGCAGTTATCTACATTCCTGGGATAGATACTGAAGTGTTTGTTGCCAATGAAATATCAAAATAAATGTTACAGTTAGTAACAAACAAACAATAGCAGGTACTCATAAATTAGAGCATTTATATGGACAGGTTAGATGGTGCATTGTTAAGAGGCAGTTGATTTTAGTATGAGAGAGTTATTTGTTTGAAATTATGGGGGGATTTTTGTTTGGAAAAAAGCTTTTGAGAAGGCTCCAGCAGATGTTGCAGTGGAGTTAGACATATAAGGACTGAGTAGAACAAGTTTCCTCACACAGTGAACTCTTTAGAGCAGGACCCATTTTGTTTTACATTTGTATATCAGTGGCAAAGCAGTGCCCTGTGATCGTGTCCTGCTGTGTGACTCACTCTTGGACAGAAAATCCATGTAGAAAATTCTTGTATGGTTATGCAAGTTGTTCTGTCAGACAACAGTGAAAGGGCTTTGGAAGCCAGCACCTGTACTAGAGTGGACAGATGCACTGTGAATACAAGTCACAACTGGCAAACGTGCCATTTTTAAAGTCAGCTTGTTGCACTTTTTTTGGATAGATTAAGTACCATGTGACTATATAGATGGGAGAACTGCCTAACATAAACTGAAGTAGCAGTGATGGTGTAGCTTAGAAAATGCCCTGAGTGTGTATTGCTTTGTGTAAAACAGCATTTTTTTTCTTCCAAAGTGTCTTGGCAGCGTAAAGATTTGATAATCTTATTAGCAATAATGCCTTAACAACTTTCTTGTGACTTAACATGACTCCCAAATCTTCCTATCAGTCGTGCAAGTCTGTGTCTGCCAGTCTAAGTAGGATCTGCCATGACTTTTTAATTTTTCTTTTTAATTAACTTCAAGCAAGACTTCTGTGTGTAATTAACAAAACTCTGCTGAAAGTACATGCATATTTCACCTTAAAAAAAGGGTTTTTATGAAGTTTAAGGCTGGGGAGATTGCATGAGCATCAGTTCTAACAACTCCATGTTTGTCACCTGCCACATGTCCCTCCCTACTGCCACCTTTGTCTGAATCTATCTTCTTCCCAAAATGCATGTGGTGTAGCTTTAAATACAGCAAAAGAGACATTTGCTGTAACCACTGGTAATTTATTGCAATGTCTAACTATTCTTGTAAGAGTTATGTTTTTAAAGCAAGAAACAAAGCAATTACTTGTTTATGACTGGATAGAATGGCTTTAACTCTGTAACCAAGATACCTCTCTCTCTTATTATTCTGAAATTTAACAAGTAAAGCTCTGACTAACTTTCTCTCCATGATGCAGCTCATCAAGCCCTTGGAGGCTGGGGGTTGTTTTGTTGTTTTTTTTTCTTTTTGAAGCCTCCCTTCCAGTTACTGGGTTTTGGATAATTATCCTATGTTGAAAACAGGCTGCAGAGCCATGTGTTGGTACCACAGTGAGGTGGAGGTCATCTTCCTATTTCTCTGCTTACTGGAGGTCATTGATCCTCTTTTTACCTCACAACAGTGGAGCTCATGTTTGATAACACTGTACTAAACCTTTAAACCTTCTGAATATACAGCACCCCTTGCTGCCATGGGTGCTTGTCTTTTCAGTATATTAAGCCCCATTTTCTTTGAGTGAGAGGACTAAGCTTAACAAGTAAGTGATTGTGGGGACTCTTTGTGTCTTTCCCAATTTCAATATTCTTTCTAGCATCTGTACATTTATCAACATCAATTGATGAATCATACCTTGATACAACATAGATTAAACTCCTCAGTAACTTTGGCCCTAGTCTGGTCACAGAGGAAATCACTAGAGACAGACTGAGTGATGATTTCCAATTGTCAGCTTCTTCAGGAGATCTTTATTTTGGGGGCTCTAACTCTTCCTAACTCAGTGACATTAATATAGTAATACAGTATTAGTTACAAGTAGAATAATGTGAGATATCACAAATATTTCAATAGAGATTAAGATTATCTTTTCACAGGTACATTTGCCAGGTAAATATCTAATCTCAACAGTCATGAAAATAGTTTCTTACATTCTTTTCCTTAAAATGCCATCAATTAGCAGTAATTACATTTGGCATTTTTTCTTCTCTGAAACTTGTTTTTTCAATGTCAATATTTTTCAGGTCAACTCACTCCCCTTTCTAAAACGTGACTGTGACACTGGGACGTATTTGCACTTTCCCAGATGACTTAAGATTTATTAGGAAGTTAACACTGTAAGCCAGTGAATTTCTTTAAAAATTGCTATAGCTCCTAGGCACAATTTCTCAGAGACCAGTGTTTATTAATATTACCTAAATACTCCATAGTACTTTTTTTATCCCATGGGACACAAATGAGAAAGACATGAACTTCAGTCTGCATCACAGATAGGAGTCAGGAGGTTGGCCAGCTAGATGCCAGTGAGGGGAATGAATCTAAGGAGCTGGGTTTTGTTGATTTGTGTATTTGTTTTATATCTGAAGTTGACTTTCTGTGGAGTTTCATGGAAAGAATGCAGAAGCCTAGAGATATTTTAAACCGCCTTGCACTATTTTTGAGTAAGTCAGAGAATCCTTTAAGGGAAAGGCTTTGTGTATCTAAACCAGAGCCTTCATAAACTATCAACTTCCATGGCTGTTAAGATCTTTTCTGGAGCTGCACTAGTTCCAGTGTCTAAGTGGAATATTCCAGAATTCATGTTTACTCCAATCCTGCACTTTGAGAGAGTGTTTACAGCTTGCCCATGGCTGTGGTTCCTAAGAAGAGTAGAGGGTCGGGGTGACAAAATTTGTAGCAAATATTTTTAGTTGACTGGGATTTGTGGAGTGCTGGGATTTCAGAATACCCAGCTGGAGTAACCAGTCTGGGATTTCTAGCAGTTATGAAAAATTAGCTTGTTTCAGGTCAGGAAAGGGTTTTGAAGAGGAAATACCAAATACTTAATTGAAAGACATTTGGCCTTCTAGCCCCGGGAATTGACTGCAGCTCTAGATCACAGAATATGGGCCTGTTGGGGTTATCCCATGGGACACAAATGAGAAAGACATGAACTTCAGTCTGCATCACAGATAGGAGTCAGGAGGTTGGCCAGCTA
Organism: Pitta sordida; assembly: GCA_013390025.1. NCBI lineage: Eukaryota > Metazoa > Chordata > Aves > Passeriformes > Pittidae > Pitta > Pitta sordida. The sequence goes on along the minus strand of WEKX01006321.1, from coordinate 68,844 downwards.
GATGCCAGTGAGGGGAATGAATCTAAGGAGCTGGGTTTTGTTGATTTGTGTATTTGTTTTATATCTGAAGTTGACTTTCTGTGGAGTTTCATGGAAAGAATGCAGAAGCCTAGAGATATTTTAAACCGCCTTGCACTATTTTTGAGTAAGTCAGAGAATCCTTTAAGGGAAAGGCTTTGTGTATCTAAACCAGAGCCTTCATAAACTATCAACTTCCATGGCTGTTAAGGTCTTTTCTGGAGCTGCACCAGTTCCAGTGTCTAAGTGGAATATTCCAGTATTCATGTTTACTCCAATCCTGCACTTTGAGAGAGTGTTTACAGCTTGCCCATGGCTGTGGTTCCTAAGAAAAGTAGAGGGTCGGGGTGACAAAATTGGTAGCAAATATTTTTAGTTGACTGGCATTTGTGGAGTGCCGGGATTTCAGAATACCCAGCTGGTGTAACCAGTCTGGGATTTCTAGCAGTTATGAAAAATTAGCTTGTTTCAGGTCAGGAAAGGGTTTTGAAGAGGAAATACCAAATACTTAATTGAAAGACATTTGGCCTTCTAGCCCCGGGAATTGACTGCAGCTCTAGATCACAGAATATGGGCCTGTTGGGGAGTTTCCTGTCCTCATGAAATCTCATCAAGTTTTGCCTGGGTTTTGCATTGTTGGGGTTTTTTGTAAGTAAAAGAGGTTTCTACAGCCACGCTCTCTCTCTCAGCCTTCCCCTATACAGCCCATCCAACCTGGACAATACTTTTTGATCCACTGGCCAATTTCAGACCAAGTCCTAGTAGTCTAAACTTTAATAAAACTAGTGGCTAAATAAAAAAGAATGATCAAAAAGATCTCATTTCCCCTTCACTCCGTCACTGAAGGCTACCACTGTTGCATCAGGTGGTAGCAAGAGGCTCATCAATCCCCATATATTTGGCATGTGCGGTTCCAGTGTAGTTCCTGGAGAGAAAGAGGAAGTGGAGGTAAATAGGATGCAGATGATTTCTGCAGGGAGGTGGAATTTAGGAGAAAAAGGATTCGGTCCTTGAAAAAAAACCACCAGATTTCTTTCATCCTCCTTCACACAAAATAACTTCATTAAAATTTAACATGTACGTATAAATATTCTTTTGGAAGGAGCAAGACTGACATTATTTCATGAGGACATTCCTGTCATTGTAATAAGCCAAATGGAGCTTCCATCAGACTCCTGCCACAAAGACTGTCCAGGGCCAGATTCTGAAAGCAAAACTAATAGAGCAATGAGAGCATATGGCATGTCAAGATCATCATGAGAAAACCCCTGGGTTTGCTTCTGGATTTTGGTGTAACTGTGGGAAATGACCTCCTGTAAGGGTGAGATGTTTCTGTTTGGACATGCTGCATAATGAAGTGTTTCCCCTAAGGGGTTAACTCTTACTGCTGCTGTTGTGCTGTATGGACACCACTGCAGCATGAGTGGTGAGACATCAGTCTTCAATGAACTGAAGAAGGGCTTCTTAGCAGGTAGAAAACTCCACCAGAAACTAAAGTAAATTGTGCTTTGTTCCAGTCTCTTCATGATTCAGTTGTCCTTACAGGCCAGACTCCTTTCCTCCAGTAAGGTGGCCAGACATCTCTTTCATATACTGTATGTGTCTTTGTTTCATAATTTATGTTCTTTTGCAATAGCATTTTTAGATTTTGATGTGCAATCTTTTCTCATCATGTTACATATGTTTATACAAATTCTTAGACTAGAAGTTATCTGTGACTTGCTCTCCAATTGTCTCTTTAAACAGCAGAGACATGTGAATTTATATTTGCTAGATGCCTGTGAGAATACTTTTCTGGTGTCTCTCCTCCATTTGGAATGGAACTGCAGCTCGTGACATTTTTGGCTTCAGCCTGACTCATGGAGAAGCGTTGCCTCAGGGAAGGCATGTGGATTTTCTTTTCACCCTGTGATTGGCTGAGCACATCCCATGTGAGTGGAGGGGTCAGTGCTCCTCTTCTGAGATAGATTTTGCATCATTTCTCAGTGGGAAAATAGTTATTTTTTAGACCATCTTGATTTTGTGGAGGATGATAAAGAGGAAAAAAATAATTTCCTTCCAATCCTTGTGTGTTTCTAGCAAACCAAATTTGTTGGGAACCATTTGAATGTTTTTTTATAAGCCTTGTCTTGAATAATGACATACAAGTTTAGAGAGAAAATCCAAATGCCAAGGACATAATTTCCATGTCAGAACTGCATTTATCTCCAAGAAGAATTAGTAAACTCCCCAAGTTCTTCTGATGGAGGGCAGTTCTTTTCAAGGACCTTTCACAGTCGTTTTCATGGACCAGTGTCACCCGTGCCTGTGCCATCTCCCACAGCACAGGGGAGACATTTGATGGGAAGCCAGGGATCAAGCACTCTGCAAGGCAGAAGGCAACTTCCAGTTTAACACAGAGAGAAAGGTGACAATCAGAGATGCTGGGAAATTACCTTAGATCTCAGGAAACAGGATAAATGTTGGACACACACACCCCTCTATTTTATCTTCCCATTAATTAGAAGAGACTGTAAGAAAGGTAAATGGAGGAAGAGGGGAAATGTTTTACTGCAACTGTGGTAAGTCAAGGAGGTAGGAGGTGTTCTGGGCAAGGTCACATGGGTAGAAGTGTCTGATGTCTCAGGCTGTGTTTAGGGGACAGGCCCAGTTCTTCGATGAGGAAGGAGAAGGAAAGCCCAGACTTCACCCTCACGTAATATTGAATATTTGGACAGGGAAAGTACGGAGCATTTTAATTGAGGATCACTGGAGAAGAAAGTACTTCATTATTTCAAGCAATGCAAGTGACTGTGAGGGATTTGGTTTCCCTTCCTCATCCCTCATCTACTGGGAACAAGTTCTGTTTTGGTTCACAGGGGTTTAATTTTTAAGAGGAAATGTATTTCCCTTGGGTCATACCAAGCTTCGCCTGGTAACTACAGAACTTATGTCGCATCCTGTTTCTGCAAATCCAATTAAGAAAAATTTGTCTTTTTTCTTTGAAAACAAATGGATTTGTTGCAGTGACAAATTTGATTGCCACTGATATATTGAACTTCATAATGGATACTTTCCAATACCAGACACTTACTCATTGAATACTTCAAGCAGAAAGAAAATGTTTCTCAGTGTTATTTTTAAACTTAAGCACTAAGCTGTAGTTCTACTCTCACACGTGAATGTTCATGGAAGTGCTAGGGACAAGGCTGAACCAAAATATTTTAGATGGCCATTTGACCATAACCCTCTTATCTACACATCTACACTACTAGCACTTTTGGGAAAAATCATCTGAATGAGGACTTCTAATCTCTGCTGTAAGACAAAGAAGACCAGCAGAGGTGCTGCTCTGGTTTTCTCTACCCCTGTCCATTAAAGAGCTCAGGGCTGCAGGACAACTTTGATTATTCTTGGGAACAGCAATAAGATTCAATTTATCCATCAAAGGGTTCCTATTTACTTAGCATTAATAGGGTTCCAATTCCAAGTGTGAATTTTTAAGGACGAAACAGATTTTTCTAGTAGTGAAGATCACCTGTAGTGAAGGATTGGCTAACTTGATGCATTCTGTTCCTCAACAGCACTAAGGTTTTTGTGAACTGCAACATAACATCCTTTTGATGTCTTCCTCCTTTGCACTAGGGACACTCTGCTCACTGACCATTGAGAAGGCCATGCCTGAGGATGGGGGTGAATACAAGTGCATAGCTGAGAACACAGCAGGAAAAGCTGAATGTGCTTGCAAAGTGGTGATAGAAGGTGAGTACTGTGCTGGGTACAGGAAACCCCTTCCTTAGAACTTCCTTCTTCCCCCCTTCCTTATTTCCCAATACCTGCCTTAGGAACTACTTACACACACAGAAAGATCTCTGCCTCTCTCCTTTCTGCACTTTATGGTCAATGGATAATTCAATGCCTACCATAAAGGAGCATGAGCAGAGAACAGAACCGAGGACTCTGGTTACTCTGTGAGTAATCTATGTTCTCCTGCTGCCCACTGTGTTTCTACAAGGTTTTTAGAGCAGTCCATTGAACCTGTCAGATTTGTTTCTGAGCTGAATGCATCCTTTGAGAGCATGTAAGAATTCAGTGTGTGAGCCTGGGTATCAGTCTGTCTCAGAACTGTGTATGGCACATTTCTCTATCTAGAACTTTCCAATTCTTTGCATTCACTCATATTTGGTCATTTGAGTTTGCAGTGGAAGTGAGCAAAAATAAACAAATTAGCAGCTCAACCACCCTTGTATGCCATAGCCTTAGAACATGGATAATTTACTGACTGAGGTACCCATTTTCAGCCTTGGTCATGCTGATGACACTGTACTCTTGCCAAAAAGTCTTGGCCCTGGGCAAGTATTTTATTGTGAGGCTGAGTGAGACACAGACTTATAAAACTGCCATGGATTTTAAGTTATTTAAGGGACTTCAAGTAACCAAATATGCTTTTGAGATTTTCTGTTGTGACTAAAAAGAGCACAAAACTAAACAACTTTAATAACATAGAACATGGGTACTAAACCTTGTCAGCTGTGTTGCAAATGTGGTGTTTGGAGCAGGAGGAAAGCAAACAATTATTTTTTTCCTAATGTTTCATGATACAATGTAAGAATATGATCCTGTAACTCCTCACGAAAGGTCAGGAATTATTATACATAAAATTGCAATTAATTATACTGGTTCCTGTAATGTCACCTTCTGTGATAATAAGGTCACAATGTCATCTGTCTTAGATATTTGATAAACTATTGTTTATATTTCTGTCATTTAAAGTAATAAATTTTACTCGCACTAAAGTTCAAAGGTTATCAAGAAGAGGATTTAGGCAAAATCTAGTATCACAATCTAGTACCTTAACTACAGCAGATGCAGCCTGTTAAAGGATCAGACCATCAAATATTTAGCATACAGTGCTTCTGTAGACCTGTTCCCGCATCTTTTAAAAGATCCAGGCACTCTGTGTTTTTCTTTTGTCTTCTGATCTCCTTCAAGTAGTTTCTTTCCTTCCTGTAGCCTCCCTTAGCTTATTTCCCACTTCCAGTTTCCTGCTGGCCAATGCAGGCTTTGGGAGGCTGTGGATAGACTTTGACTTGCAAAGTCTTGGTCATGGGAGGCTGTCAGCTTGTGGCACATTCATTGCCTGAAGATGTGAATGACATGACATCATCTGTCTGGCTCACTGTGCTGGTGGCACCCATGGCATTAGGAGCTGACTGCTCAGTAGTGTTGGGCACCAGAATGACCACATTCCTTGCCTCAGTCCTGGCTGCCTCATCTGTTTTTTTCATTCTCTATTGGCATGCTACTGAGAAGAGTTTTTTGAGGAATGGCACCATAGCAAACTCCAGCTATTTAGGAAAGGCGCCATTTGATATCCCGTGTCTGTGACTGGCAGTGGGGATGACTGTTATTTTAAAATTAGAATTGTGATCTAAAACAGCATCTAAAATTTCTCCCATCTTCAGTCTGCTGTCAGGATCCCAGATACTGATTTTTAGACTCAACAAGTAGCCATAATTATCATTATATTCCTTTTGGCACCATGGACTCAAATAAGATTGGAGGAATGTTTGACTTCCATTGTCAAATCTGTAGAATCTGGGTGTCTGAACTCAGCCTCCTGCTGTGAATTGTTTGCTACGAGATTTTGTCTTCCCCTGTTAACTTTTTAGGAAACTTAGATGAATTTTCACACTCTGGCTCCTAGAATTAAGTGACTAAAATAGGTGGTTCTGTAACATTTATGTCATCTTTTCTCTGGTAACCAAATTTGAAACAGCTCTCTCACTCACCAAATCCTCTGAAAGCTGAATATTTGAAAGCTGTAAATTGATATATAACTATTGCTGAGATCATAACAGACTTGGGATCTTTCTTCCAAGGATAAATATGAGAATTAACAATCTAACAAGTGGAGTTTGTTAGGATTTGCATTGTAGAATCATGGACTCCTAGAATGGTTTGTGTTGGAAGAGACCTTGAAGATAATCTCGTTCCAACGTATGGGCAGGGCCACCTTCCACTAGGCCAAGTTGCTCGAAGCCCATCCAGCCTGATCTTGAACAGTTCCAGTGACAGGAAGTCCACAATACTTGGCTGGGCAACCTGTTCCAGTGCCTCACCACCCACATAGTAAAAAATCCTTCCAAATAGCTAACCTAAACCTTTCATCCTTCAACTTAAGGCCATTTGTCCCATCACTACAAACCCTTGTGAAAAGTCCCTCTCCAGCTGTCTTGTAGCCCCTTTAGGTACTGGAAGGGGCTTTCAGGTCTACCCAAAGCCGCCTTCTTTCCAGGTTGAACAACCCCAACTCTCTCAGACTGTCTTTATAGAAGAGGTGCTCCAGCCCTCTGATCATGTTCAGTCTGGAATAACACTACTTTAAACAAGTTGCAGCTTCTATTTATGTGTCATATGGGAGACTCGTGGAGGGGAGCTTTATTGTCCCTTAGCTGTCAGTGTAGCCTGCAGTGAGGAGCCGTTTCTGAATAGGAGCTGTGCAATTGTGAAAATAATAAAATCCATCAAACTTCAGTCCTCTGGTGTCCCTTTTGCCATTTTTATTTAGGATAACAAATAACGTATAGCAAATAACGTATTATTTAGGATAATGTATAACAAAATCTTCTTGGAAAAATTTAAACAGACAGAGGAAATGCTGCTTTTCAAAATGGGCTACTCTGTATAAGTCACATAGACAATGGAACAGAAGAATTACATGACAAGAGATTCTTTGGGATGAAATGGTGTTTCCCTTTTCCATGCACTAGCATGCACAGCTTTGTGCACCTTGTACTTTTTTCTATTCAGCTTAAATAGACCTATCAGCTTAGATGGCTCTTCTTGTCTACCTGCTTTCTCAAGTTCTCAGTGCAGCTGATTTTGTAGAGGGCTTCTCCCTCCCTGCTCCCTCTTCCTTCCAAAATGTGACTTTCACCAGCAAGTCTCTGCAGGAAATCTTTCTTGAAAACCAAAAGGACAGCAATTTCCTCTAACTTTGCAGTAAGATCCAAACCAAACATTTTATTACACAGCTTTTTCATTATTGATTTTTAAATAGGATTTGTATTTTATAATTTGTTTTCATTGCAGATTCCTCAAAGACCTCAAAGCCTACTGAGAAGAAGACTAAGAAGCCTAAGACCACACTTCCCCCGGTGCTGCCAACTGAGAGTAAGTGACCATGGTGTGGATTGATTTCTTTTCCACGGAAACAAAAGAGTGCTTTGGGATTCTGTGGTCGTTCCCTTCTGTTTGCAGACGTGCTATCAGAGGCCTGTGCTGTTTCTTTAGCCTTTGCACATAAGTCATGTGAAACGAGTTTTTGCCATGTGCGGATTAGAAGTAGGAGCCAAAACTGTGAGTTCAGCCCAAGCCCTCTCGGCTCTCAGTTTTTCATAATGGTGCAATAAACTTGTGACACCAATTTATTTTTGGCTGCCTCCCAAAGAGCACAGAAATACTTGAGTAGTTTGTTTCAAGTTGTGTTGTGTCCGGTGTAGACAACACACAATTTTACCATTGGTAGGCAGTGCATCTTGTCTGAAGTGTTCTGTACCACAATCTATCCCTTTTTTCCATGACCATGGAAAGTGGTTTGGGGAATTTTGCATTCCATGTTTTAAGTCTAGATGCTTAACTTGGTTTTAATGCGTTCTGAAATAACAGATTAGCTATAAATTCCTATGTTTGTTACTCTGCAAATGTGCATTTGATGAAGAGGAAATTTTAAATGGTAAATGCAGCACATTGAAGTCAGTTTAGAAATTCCTAATACCATTACTATTTTTTAAATTAAGTGTACTTGGGATACAAATATCTCTTAAATCAAAACTGGACTTTGGAATTTGTTGACCTAAGATGTCCACCATGTGAGGTCCTGAAAAAAAGTTGTAAAGACATGGCTTAATGGAAACATTAAATATTTTATCCAGCTCTCTCAAAAAATAAAAAAGAAACTACAATCTGATCTTTCAGCATAAATGTTTTGAGCTGCCTTCCGCAGGACTCAGTGCAGTTCTGTACTGATTGATGATCACAGGTAATAATTGTGCTTCTGAATTGTCGCTTACATAGATCTGTGCCCTGAGCTACAGCTATTTCTGAGTTGCTGGTTGAGCACTGTAACTCTCCCTCCCACCACTCATCTGGGGGTGTGGGAAGGGTCACACTGACATGCTCCACCTCTGCACCTGAGCTTCAAATATTGTAAATAATAGCAATTAAGAACAATCATTTCGTTCTTGAACATGAATAGAAGAGAAAATTTTAAAGCTGTTTAAATCTCCACAGGATAGTGTCTTGAGTAGTGTTTTCTATGCACACACACACATTTCCTCTGATCCTCCCAGCAGTGTTATCAATTACAGCCTTCCCAGGAGAAAGTGTGAGTTGGGAACTAAGTCTAAACATGCAGATGTATGACCCAGTCCATATCCTGCTTCTCTTGCTTTTGCTTTTAGTGGAAATTGGATATAGGTAGCAAAAAAGAAGCTAGAAACTCTGGCTGCAGAAATGATTGGGAAAAGGTTGAAATATTGGGGCATGGTTTTCTTAAGATTGCTCCGTGGGATATTATAGCAGTGTTTCATGTTTTTGAACTTCTCATAAGCTCTTTTTTCAAAGTACCTTTAGAACATCTTTTCCTGTTGCACAGAAACCATCAAGGTAACCAGAGAGAATGTCAGGCAACTGGGCTTTGGAAGAGTTTTTAGAAAACTTTTGAAAAAAATATATTTAATTTTAAAAGGATTTTGGCTGCAGAGGTTTCACAGGTGGTTTTAACATCTCAGTCTCTAAGCACTGTGGGTATTTATCTGCCTGAAATGAGTGTTTTATTTGTGCGTGTATTTATTCTGTGTGTATTTATTTATATGTCAGGGGCAAAATATACAAAACTGATCCAGTGGAATTCAAAGTTTCAATTTATACTGAAATCCTTATCAGAGATAGAGATTGTAAATTTCCTTACCTGAAAGAGGACAGGCTTAACAAGTTAGATATTTGTGCATCTTTACTATATATCTCCTGAAAAGAAGATTAATAGATAATGATTGTGAATTAAGACGTCCCAGAAAATTCTACTCTGATCTCTTCTAGTCTTTGTTGCCACATCAAGTCACTGACAGTCCTAATGGTAGAGTGTGTGGTGAATGATATCGAAGAACTAAAGCCCTAGAATTCCTAATAATGCAACTGAATAAATTCTGAATTTTGAATAGTGAATTCAGTCACGATAGTATATACTCTGTGGGGTACAGAAATCATATACTTTCTGTCATTTTTAGAAATACTTTCAGGAGAAAAGTTTTCCCACTTCCTGTAAGGAAGCACAAGTGAAATTTCATGGTAAGCAACTGTGTCAACCTTTACTCTCTTCAGATAAGTTGTGAGTGATCCTTGTTTTTTTCCTCTAGTAGAAACCTTCAGGAAAGTAATTAACTTTAGGTTCCTGAAAGCAAAGATCAATACATTTATTTCTGTGGAAAAGAATGAATGCTGTCAGTGTGTGAATGGTGTCAATACATGCCTGTGGAATCTTTCTCACTGTGAAAATAGTTGCTGACTCAGTTCATTTGACTGCTCATTCTGACAACACCGTTTTATTGCTGGGAGCTTGGGTTTTCTAAGCTACAGAAATCCAATAGTAAGTAGAATTTGGGCCATTACTTCTTTTCATATGCAATATACGTATAGCACATGCTGGTGAAGAATAATCAGTATTTCTCAGAAGGACATATATGAAGGCAGGTTTGTAGCATGCAGTGGTTACCAGTAGCTCTGTATGGAGACTTGCAGTATTTACATGCAGAAATATTCTTCCCATGCTGGAAAATCAGGAAAATTGCAATGTGGGGATTTTTTGTGTACAATTAATATTCTGCCACCGGCATTTAGGAGTAATTATGCAACTCCCTAATGCTAAATAGAATTTTGAAAAAAATCACTTTAGTACAGTGGTGAGTGTCCCCGCCTCTCATGTGGGAGACTGGGGGTTCGATTCCTGCCGGGGAGGCAGTGGTGCCGTTTGAGATTTGGACTTGATGATCCTTGTGGGTCCCTTCCAACTTAGAATATGCTATGTGAAATAGCAATGTTTTTGAGAATAGCAAACGGATTCGCTCTTGAATCCGGGTGAAAAAATCATGAGGAAGAAGGGAGGAAGGGCACCTCTGGAACGGGTTCATTCTTCACTGGCTGTACTGACTCCGGCTTTGTCCCTCGGTTCTTTGCTAGGTGGATGTCAGATGTTACTGAGTTAGAATAATAAAGTGTTATGTTTCTTCTGCACAGATATAAAAGACTAAAAGAGGCAGTGGAAAATTGGAACCTTTCATTATTTACCATCCTGCATACCCTGTGCTATGCCAGAACAATCAGTGGGTAATGTAAGGGTCTTCTAGTTTGACACAGCCGTGTAGCAGAAACACTGAGCCAAAAATTCTCACCACTTGAGCACTTCCCTAGGGAGCTTTGAAAGTATTGTAAAGGGATTTGGGTGCCCAGTTCCTTTTGAATTTAGAAGTTACTTCAAATTAAGCTTAAAGGGAATTGCTTATTTTAATTACCAAAGCCACTTGCAAAATCTTCAGTGCCCATTAAATAATTGGTTTTGTCTCAACAGACTGTGGAAAAATCAAAGTGCTTCTTGAGATCTTTAAGAGGAAATAAATATTTGAAGGTTTATAAATAAATATTCTTTTTCTCCACACTTCCGAATGATTTTTTGCCCTGAATGTTTCTTAAGCTGAGGACCAAACCATAAATAATTAGCCCAAGATCAGGCACATTCATTTGCAGGTCTAGAACTCAGCTTTCCTGATCCTCAATTTTATGACAAATTGTCATGCAATATTGAAAATACTATAGATTTTTTTAACTGACATCTCAATAAGTGACATATGAGTTTTCCATAAGCATTTTTTTCAAAGGCTTTTTAAAAGATTTGCTGATGAAATGGCACATTACAGCAGTTAGATGCTATTTTTTAAACTTTACCGCGGCTGAGCCCTGCAACATAACTTTACTATAGTAGGAAGAAACTGTATCCCAGTCATTGCTACTGAGGAAAAAAATGGCCTTAATGCTTTATAAAATAACCCTCATAAATCTAAGCATTGGATTAAAGTGTTTGGAAAGAAATGCCCGATGTTTTCTGTAGGGCTAATTCACAGCCCTACTTCCAGTAAATATTAAGAAATGGCAATTATCACCTGTCATAATCATTGGTATGAAAACCTAACAGGATATCCTGGATTCCCTCATCTGAGTAACACTTATTAAACCCACTGTTGTCATGTCCAGACCACATACATTGAAGGGACGACCCAGCACAGAGTTTAATTGCACAAATGTAAATTCTTTTATTCAGTTAAAAACAAAGTTACATCAAAAAAAAGAACTTTCTCCACACACTTTCAAGTTATTTAGCAGCATTTGGTACCTTGTTGACACGAATCTTTTGTATCTGCTATGTACTTCATAAAATGTTTGATTTCATGTCAAACACATTTTTGTTTAAGCAACTGCATTCTCTTGCTGATGGTTCTTAATAAATGTCACCACTGATACTGTCCAGATCAAATCCTCTGGAAGGTTGCACTGTTATCATCCTGGATCTGAATTTTTAACATTATTGGTACTTGAACCAGAGTCTGAGCAGTGGCATCTCTGGAAGAGTGTGAAAGGAAATATGTTAGAAAGGACTCCTTATCATGTTAATAGTATATTTTTTTCCATAGTGGGGGGGAATTCTAAGTATTAATAACCATGGAAAAAGTATAACTCATTGGCCAAGTGATTAACGTGCAGTTCTGGTATAAACAATCTTGTCAGAGAATCCAAGTCTGCAAACATCATTTTGAGTAAATGTCATTAATCCATTAAACTCGTTGTGCCAGTTGAGATAACGTGTAATTAAACCAGTCAACACTTTTCATTCTATGAGAATAATATGAAACACCACATTGATGAATATAAAATGTTTCAAAACCTTGATTACATGTCAGATGGTTTTGTCCAGAGTGTAAAACTTGCCACTTTCTATTTGAAGAACTCATTTACTACAGAAGTTACTCATCAGGTCAGAGCTATTATTATAATTACAGAAGTAAGAGCACTGGGCAGCAGCTGTGGTCTGGTGACTGTGCTGCTGCTGACCCCCTTGGTCCCTGGGATGGTCTGAGGTGAGGGTCATTGAGGACATCCAAGGCAATTCCCCAAGCCCCGTCCATTTCCCAGAAGGCTCAAGCTGCTCTGCTCCAGCCTGTGGCAAGATCCAAGACATTTTCTGCAAAGTGAGTGCAAGTACTTAGTGAGTTGGAACAATATGAACTACATTGTAAGTGAAGCCTCTGATCAAATTTTCAAGGAAAAAAAGAATTATTTTTCCTAAGAGACACTGAAAATTCTGCATTTAGTATATGGAAGTCAAATTGCCATCAGCTGTTTTTAAGACCTAACTGGGATTTCTCTGAAACTCTGCATTCTGAAGGGTGCTGCCTTCATTCCTCAGGCCCAGCGTCTAAGGATGCCACAAGGCCTAACAGCCAAATTGGGCTGAGGTAAAAAGGCACTGTAAGATTTAACTTGGTAATTCTGAATGTTGGTTGCCTTCAGAGATGAAAAGAAAATTACTTTACATGTAAAGAGAGCAATTTAGAAACACTAATTTGTTGTCCGGTTCCCTTTCCCTGAGTGCCCAGCTCAGCCCTGTTTCACTAGCCCTGGGTGTACATTTTGAATCTCTGCCAAGTTACTTTATGGCTCTCACTGTACTGACATTTTCTGAGTTAATGTTGGCACAGAACAGTATTTTCCATGTGCATTTCATACAGTCCATCCTACATATTGAATGTTGACGGTAGAAGACAAAAGTGTTTATTGACTGCCTCACGCAGAGAAAAATGAGTATTTTTTGCAATGTGGCCTGGGACTGAAGAGGTGCCACCCATCATTAATTTCCAGTCCAGCCATTGAAGAGAAATTGCATATCTGAGGCATGTAATAGAAGCATTGGCCAGTTTCTTCTCTATAAAACAAGGTCTTAAATCTATTGATTTAATTAATGTGCAAGAAGCATGTAACACCTAGCTTTTCCCACTGAAACCATTTGGAGCTCCTGAATGTCTAGACATTGTCCAGTATTTTTCTGTGTACTGGCCTGGGTAGCAGGCTAGTAATCTAGTTTAGATCCCTGTTCCTACACACTTGGGCGCCATTTATTGGCACCTAATCATAGGTGTTCTTGCAGGACACGAGAAATGTGAAAATTAAATCTGTATTTAAGAAACTTGCATTGCTGCACACTTCCGAACAGAGCTTTTAGTGGAATTCACATGACCTGGGTTGTTTATAAGCTCTGTTTTATACTGAATATCTTCTGCACTGCTCAGCTTTGCTTTAATTGCAGAAGTTGCTCAAGCACTCTGCTACTAAACTGTTACGGAATTGTTTATTCCTCCACCCAGGCTGTTTGCAAATACTGAGTTACTGACAGTGTACCATGTCACATTATTGCAGCTAGGGTATGTGAGCTCTCTCGTGACTGGAATGCAAAAGTGAGTATTTCCTGCGTTTTATATTTATTTTGAGAAGAAGAAGACTGTAATTTTTTTCAATTGGAGGACAGTCTCTGCATGATTTAGAAACTAAATATGGGATGTTGCCATAAAATGAGAGTTGTTTTTAATGAAAAATAAAATAAAAACTTTTAAAAACTGTTCTGAAGCACACAAATTCAAATGCATGTGATTGACTTTTATGGAATTTAGTTTTCTAATTTCTGCTTGTCATCAGATTTAAGCCAGGTTTTTTTCTGATTTATTATATTTAGTTACTAAACAGTTATTTAGAAACAGTATGAGGCATTTGCTCTTCGAGAAGCAATGAAGCAAAACGGTTTAAGCTTCCGAGCCTTGGTGAATTTTTTGAGCTACCGGCGCTTTGTGCATAGTGACTGTGGTTCTCCTCTCTGGCAATTAGCGTAGGTTCATGACTGCATTGATAGATTGGTAAGTAATGATGCATTATCTTTTTTGACCACTATTAACCATCATCTTTCTCCTATTTCATCTTATCTGTGCTAATACTTGTAATAAGTTTTTGCACCATCCACTAATTCTGTGAAAGAAGTGAGGGTAGAATGGCATCATTCATTGCCTGGACCCCAAGGCCAAGTGTTTCATCTTTTCCGTGCTTTCTGGTGTAGCAGGGAGTAGTGAAGCTTTACACACAACAGTCACCTTGAATTCAGACCCCGACATCAATCCCAGGAAGGATCTGAAGGAGATTTCACTGGGATTCATTTAGATATGGGAGAGAGAAAGACCTCATAATGCCATATCCCACAGGTCTGAAAGACTCAAGTGAGATGGGAAAGAAGAAAAATACTTCAATCTGAGTTTTTTGTAAAGTCTCCATGAATATTATTCTTATGGTGTATGATGTTGCAGACATGACTACTTTTTTCAGTTTCTCTTGAACTCTGAAGATGAAATCAGGACATGTTTTGCATGAGAGGAAAGAGTTTCCTGTGTGTCTGTAGTTAGAGCATGTCCTGAGCCCTTCTCCTGTCCTGAGCTAAAATGGGGCTATTCCAGAAGCAGACAGAAGCAGGGATATGTCTTATTCCCTAGGTTAACCAAGCTAGGTATTAATTGTTCTTGTTTACCAGGTGCTGAAATCCATCACCACAGAAGACATGCACATAATTTTAGGCATTTCCCTCAGGGAAGGTACTAATAGGAATTATGGATTGGCTGGAAGCACTGTTTTTTTCAGATCCAAAAATGTTTTTTTCAGATCCAAAGAGTTTTACTTGGTGCTTTATGAAAGCAAGTTGTGCAGAGAGCCATTTCAGGGGAGGGCTATGACTATTTTTAGTAAAATTCCAAAAAAGGGAAGCAGAAAGGAAAGACAGAGCTCTGAACATATCTGCTCTCACAAATACACCATCAGGGAAAGGAAGAGCACAACCAAATGTCCTGCAGCTCACAGCCTGTTTGGGATCTTTCCCTTTTTCTTAGTTTCTGTCCCCCTACTCAAGCACAAGCTCTCTAAGAGGCAAACCTGCCTATAAAGTTATGTAAATACCAGCCCTGTCATGTTTATGTTAAGTTGTTTCTAGAAGGTAGATTCATTTAAGGGGGAATATTAGTCCTTTTTCTTCCGGGCTGGTTTTCAGCTTCAGTCTATTTCAATGCAAATATCAAAAGAGAGACAAACCATCACTAAAAAAAACCATTAAAAAACTCAACAACAAAATAACCACAGCAGAAGTAGACAGCAGACTTGAACTAACATTTCCAAGAAGCTCAAATATTTTAATGAAAACAGTCATTTGACCTTGTCAACTTTGTGTAATCTTATTAGATTTTTTTTCACTGTCTCCAGCAGCTTCTGAAACTAAAGTTGCATTTCAAAAAGATGCAATAGAAGAGCTGATACTTTCAAGATCTAAGAACAGTGGAGTGTACACAATTAGGCAAAGAAGTCATCTCAGATCCAGAGACCTGTCCTTGTACTCATCCCCTCCCACCCTGCCCCTGCCTTTCATTTCTGCTCAGGGCTATTTGTGTCTGCAAAACAGGATATTCAGCCAAACCTTCCAGCAACCCTGTGCAATCTACATGGTTTGATGAGGTCCAGCGACAGTCTGTGTATCCTCAGTTAAGTGAATGTAAGGTCCTGATGGGTAAAAACTAAGATTTAAACAAAAAAAATTGTATTTCCCTATAAAAAGGAATACCCTAGCTGAATGAAGTGATGGGTTCATGACCTCTAATTTGCTGCTATGAAAGTCTTCATTGAGGTGATAGTATTTTAACCTGGCTTCAGCATAGCCCTGTAGTTATTACAGGGCTAGCAAAATTACCATTAATTTATTCCACTTACAGGGTAAATGTAATACCTAGTGGTTCATTATAAATCCTAGCATGTGTAGGATCATTGTTCTTAATGTCATTAATTGAATGTCACCGACTGTAGTTGTGAATGAAAAATGATGCTCTCGGGATCCCTTCTGGGATGAACTGAGTGGTTGATATTAGGCAGAGAGAAGTGAGAGGGATATCTGAGTATAGAGAGAAAAGTGAGAGGAGTATCTGAGTATTGAGAAGCCATTCCGTGCAGGTACTGTGCAAAGGCAGAGAATTACATTGTCAGCCTGACGGAAAAGTCCTCTAGAGATGTTAAGAATCAGCATGACACATGAACATTTGGAGAGTGTGGTGACTTCACCAGCACCTTATTTGTTAACTGAAGTACTGCAACAAATACACAATGTAGGTCAAGAGGTGATAGTTGAGGGAAAATCATCCTGGGTGCAGGAATTTGGTTTTCCTCTTATTTGTCTGTCATGCCATTTCTTAAAAAATAGCAACAAAAAAATCTGTAACCCACTTGACAAATGGTGCTTTTCCCTTATCTTTGCTGTTTGTTCATATCAGGCTTAGTGGAATGTGGAACCAATCAAATTTGTGTCATTGTACCTTGTATTAAAAGCCATTTCAGTTCTTTGCTTTTCTCTAAATACTGCACATAGAGAAACAGAAATGTTTACATGTTTTTAAATCATATAACTGAGTTAGTTTACATTGAATAACAAATAACTAACGGATTATTTGCATTAATAGATGTGTTTCAGAGCAAGATGATAGACGAGACTCTACAGCCTTTCCAGCTGGCACCTGATACTAAAAGTAGTTTTATCTACATAACATGTCTGCAGCCTGAATAAGATTTTCAGCTCAGGGTGTGACCATACATTGACAAAGAGCAAAGCTGCTCTTAAAACACCACTTGTTTCTTTTCGCTTGTACAGCTTGGGCAGGAAAGAGGATGTGGAAATGGCCTGGCTGTCACTACAGCAGCCAGGGTACATGTCACTCTGTCGGTGGCCCCAAGAGTAATGGTCCCTTTAACATGCAGTTGTGCTCTTTGGAGGCCTCCATTTAAAGAGGCTTAAGTCCACATGGAAGATGTGGCAAGACAGATATGCAGCTCCTGCCCTGGTGGTCCAGTTACACCAGGATAAACACCTGACAAGTCCTCATCTAAACATTTAACTAGTTCTGTTGAGCAGTCAGTCATTGAAGAGAGGCTTCCTTGGGAAATATCCAACTATTCTTTTTTTAACTCAGCCATAAGTATTGCAAGGATATCCTAACTCTGGTTCCTGCAAATCTATAAAAATAGAGCATATAAAAGTTAAGCATACTTTGAGAGAAAATGACCATAAAACAGAAGTTTATAAAGAAGAAGGCGGCCAAAACTTTTTTGTATTCACTGCATACTGAAATACTCTCCAGAATGAACTGACAAAACACTGCAGTTGACAGCTAAGCCATTAGATATTTTTTAAATAATCTGGCCTTTTTCATAACCTATAGAACACCACCTACTACATCCAATTACTCTAAAATTTAAAATCAGTCTTCATATCTGTCTGTTGCTTGAGCTAGAGCATTAAACTCCCACAGAGATTTTGCAGCTTGTGGCTCCCAAGTTTCATGTGGCATCAGATGATACGTCCTGGGTTATCATCCCTGTCTGCTCATAAAGAGGTTAGAATAAAAGATCTGGTTTTACTGGCTTGGTGAATTTGGGGGGGATTTCTTTGCTGCTTAGTGTCTTTCTAATTTAAACTTCAGAAAATAAAGAAAACAATGAAGCAAAAAAATCAAAACTCGTCAGACTGTTCTGGCTATCACTTGGCACCTCTGTGTGTTCTGCCAGACATTCAAAGGCACTTAGCACATACTGCTTGGTTGGAGGCAATAACATCTGAAAAGCCAGACTACTTCAATCGAGCTGCCTACTTGAGCTTATATAAGAAAATAAGGAATGTTCTTTCACAGCAGAGGCAGTCCTCTGAAAAGGATGGCTCATGCTTAGGATTGCAGACAAAAGGAGTGTTCAAAAGGGAATGAGCCTCACTTCTGGAATTCAGTGGTTTGAAGGCATCCAGACTGTTACATTTCATGGCTACCACTAGACCAAACTCCTATGAATTTGTCCTTTTAACTTGTTTATGTTTCCATATTGTAAAACATCTTTTGTCTGTGGATGTAGATTATGCATGTCACATTTAAAAAGGCTTCTTTTTTTTCTTTCATGCCTGCGCCTGGTAATTAATTGGGTGGTCTCCAGTTCTTGTTTTGGGAAAAATAGTTAATAGCCATTCTCTACCTACCTGTCTTCTCTACTACCTTTATACTTATCATTCCCAATTTGTAGAACATTGTCTTCTGAAAATTTATTCGCCCAGATTTCACATTCTAAGCCATATTTTTGTTGCCATGACCCCTTTTTTGTGAATATAGCAGCATATAGCATATATATGTCCCTGCTTAGGGAAGAGGATGAGGCAGAAGGTGATGTTAGTATTTACTGTTGGTATATCACTGTTTCTTTGCTAGCTCACAAGAGGTATGTGCAGCAGTACATGGTGATAACTACCCTACAGTTTACTGAGTTCATTCAGCACTGATTATGCTGGAAATCTGAGCAGAAATTCAGTATAAGATGGATCTTGAACCGGTGTTTCACCCCAGTTAAACTGCTATAAGGAGTGGAGTACAACGGGTCATGGGTGATGTGTAGCAGGCTTCTTTGATTCTTTTAAAAGTTTCAGCTTCCTGGCAATATTCTGAGGATAACTCAGGGTAATACAAGTGGTTTTAGAAAATATTTTTAATTATTGAGTTTAATATGCTGGAAGAACA
>WEKX01006321.1:0-44469 GCA_013390025.1 Pitta sordida | reverse complement strand
GGTGCATGGGGTTGTTATGGCCGAAGTGAAGAACCCGGCACTTAGTTATGTTAAATCTCATACTGTTAGAGCATGCCCATCTCTCCAGTCTGTCAAGGTCCCTCTGGAGGGCCTTCCTACCCTCCGGCAGTTCAACATTTGCCCCCAGCTTAGTATCATCTGCAAACTTGCTGATGATGGATTGAATTCCCTCGTCCATGTCATCGATAAAGATGTTGAACAGTACAGGGCCCAACACTGACCCCTGTGGGACTCCACTGGTGACTGGCCGCCAATCCGATGTTGCACCATTCACCACCACCCTCTGAGCTCGCCCTTCCAACCAGTTTGTGACCCAGCATAAAATGTTCCTTTCCAGCCCGTGCTTTACAAGTTTCTCCTGAAGCTTATTGTGGGAAACTTCAAACAGCTTTGTCAGATGACACTTCCAGGACACCAAGTTTCTTGTAGCAGGCTGTGGACAGCTGCAGTTGTAGACTGCAGTATGTTTGCAGATAAACCTGCAGCCTACTTCTAGACCAGCTAGCATGAATATCAGCCAAAATCTAGAGCTGTGACATCTGGCTCTGGAAGGGCTAATGAACTCACCTTGGTGTGGATGCACAGCAAAGAGTGTCCAGGGAAATCTGGGAAAGTTCTACAAAGATGGTGATTTGGCTAAAACATCTGTCTGTGGGATGGATCTGATTCTGGGTTCTGTTCCTGTGGCCTGCAGAGGGGTTAGGACTTAAGGAGAGGGAGGGCAGAGCTTACTTAGGTAGTTGGATGAATTTCAGTTCAACCAACAAGGCAGGATCCCAGTCACACCCTTGCAACTGCATTGGCTCTGCTCCCAAGAGCCCTGGGGACTGTGAGCATGGGAAGAAGGGTATAAGGCCAAAGATTAATATCTGACTTCAATGAAATCAATGGCAAAATACCTTTAACCCAAGCTGGACTGGAAATTCATTCCAGAAATCCAGTGAATAACATGCAAAGTTTAAAGAGTAGAATTAAACTTTCAAGTACAATATCCACTGCTGCATACTGCTTTACTTATTGTCAGTAGAGGCCTCCTGATTATTGAAATGAACTTCTTTCATCCAGTCTGTGGCTTAAAAGATAACTGAATGAATGAGTATAAATATCAAGCAGATTCGAGCAACGTGCCAGAGAATTCAAGAATAGAAAAAATAGAATCAATAATTTTCACATGATGCATAGATTAATTGTACTGTGCCTTCCAACAGTGGGTTGTGCAGGTCAGAAGGATAGCTAGGTTAAAATTGGTCCTTGAATAATCATCATGTACATTTGTTTGAGTACAGCTTTTGGCTCCAAAGCCCCAACAATGCTGATCAGCAGCTAGAAGAATGGAAGAAGATTAATTGCTCTTTAGATTTCCCTTCTTTTAATTCTTTCCTAGGCAACTGCTGCAGGCTGCTAACTGTAGCAGGTTATTGGGCAAGATGGATTTTTTTTAGCTGAACTAGGCTGGCAACTCCTGTTATCTTGTCACTGTGTGAGCCTTGACTCACTATTATATAAGTCACGGGTTTATATCCTGTGGAGTTAATTGGTTTGAAAGTCTTTGAATTCTATAACCTTATAAAGCTACATCTCAGCCTCCAGCTTTGCTCTTCCATAAGAAATGTGCCAGAGAACAGTGGGATTCCCAGAGATGCTTTTGGGAGAGTTGAGTGAAGAATCCTTACAATGTGCAGGAGTTTGCCATGTGTTTTGGCTGATGACAAGCTATCTGTTCCCCACTAAAAAGAATAAATTCTCTGCTGTAATATTGCCAAGCTCTTCTCTGAGACATCTCGCTGATGTCAGCACTGTACAAGGCATGGCAAGGCCTCAAGACTCCTAGTTTGTTGCACATGCATTTTAAGGCCAGACTTTTGCATCTAGGTACTCAAAAATGTGGAGAAAGGGAGCAAAAATATCTTCCTCCTACAAAGGTTCAAATACAACTGCTGAGCTAAAATTCTTCACACTGTTTGCACCTTAAAGGTGTTAAATGTTCATGAAATTTGGAAGATACTTTTCTCCAAAGTCAAAATAGAGAAGACGTTTCTCTAAACATGCAAAACCTGAGATTTCCAACACTACCAAAGCTCATCCTTAGTTCTAAATTCCCACCTGTCCATTCTCTCTGCTCCATCCAAAGTGCTAGGAAGAAACTTGCCCTGCCTGCCCTGACCCCACATTCATAACAAGCATTTGTGGAGAAAGTCCTGATACTAGAGCTCAGCTCTATCTGCCTCAACTATTTATATTAAGGTTCTACACTCTGTGTGAGCGGCCTCCACTGTAAGTTCAGTGATGAAAGGCACATCCATGTGTGCTCAAAATGCTGCTGCCTGACTGCAGCCCACAACTGAGCCTTTAATGTGTTGAGGGAAACTACAAATACAGAACATCTGCTTTCTGAGCTGACCCAGTGATGTGTTTCTCTAAGGGCTAGTTAACAGGCTTGGCTGTTCTGAATTTTAGAAAATCAAAGACATTTGTTAAAATATAAAATTAAATAAATACGTTAATAAAGAAGTACATGTTTCTTTTATTGTTACCTCACACAATCGTGTAGGTTGTAAAGTTTTCATGCTGATGGCCAAGCTTCTCATGTGAAAGAATTCAATAAACATTTCTCAAATTAAATTTAGACTGTACGACATGCCTGGGGAATGGGTTGCCCAGAAAACTTTGTGTAGACTCCATCCCTGGAGGTATGCAAGTTCAGACTGGATAAGCATCTGAACAATCTGGTGACCTTATAGCTGATCCTGCTTTGAGCAGAAGGTCTAAAGACCTTTCTGAGGATATTTAAGACCATCCTGGATCTTAGTTTTGTACTTGCAGTTGTCAAAGACTTCTCTTCACAAAAAGTAATGTTATTGACTTAACCTCCAACCAGAGGACAAAGGATTGAGCTTACCTGGAGGGATTCAAATCAGAAATGATCCTGCTATGATTTAAACTCCGAGTCCTAGATTGTAAACTCTATCTGGGAACAATTAGTAGAAATTATCTTTAATAATGACTTTTAGGGAATCAAAGGTATCCTTTGAACGTGACTCCT
The DNA here is from genome assembly GCA_013390025.1 of Pitta sordida. NCBI lineage: Eukaryota > Metazoa > Chordata > Aves > Passeriformes > Pittidae > Pitta > Pitta sordida. Next base: position 41,405 of record WEKX01006321.1, on the reverse strand, counting down.
GAAGAAGAGCTGTTAGGCTCAGACTTCAACTACAATCTGAATTAACTGCACTGGGGTTCTGACGCTTAAAGCATTTGAATTGTGTATATGATTTGATGCAGTTTGTGCCCTGGAAAAAGATGCTCTTCAAAGAAACTCAACTTTATTCAAATGATTTTTTTTCCCTTTGCAATTTTAATGGGTATCAATGAACAAAATGTCATAATACTCAGCCTCCAGCGTGAGCTGTTTGCAGTCCACCCACCAAAACCACTGTTATGTAGAGGAGTTAGAGGAGACTTTTTAACTGATGGTGTGGTGTTGAGAACACAGCAGTCAGGCACAAGGACTGAGCCTCAAGTTTTACACTGATTCATTGTGCAACTTTGTCTGTTTGAGCACTAATAACACTGGGAAACCTGCAGGAGAAGTAGATATCCAAGTTAAGCAACATCTTCTTTTGAAGGGTTGACCAGTCCCAAAATATGCATGTTGAGCTCTTCGCTATTGTTATGATCAGCTCTCTTAAATAAGTAATTTCCTTAGCTAAATGATCTCTCAAGGGAGATTTTGCAAGATGTTTCTGTTCCAAAATTGAAACAGCCTGATGTGAGACCGAGCAATGATTTACAGCAGACACTGTCAGATTGAAGTGGACTTTGGTTGCCAAAGCTATTAAATGAGGCACTGATGAGCTTAGTGTGAGATAGGAATGATTTAGGCAAGGCAGAGCCCTCACTCTACAGTGACAGCAAGGAATATTCATTCCTTTCATACTATTTTTTGGATGTATATGGATGTACGTATTTATAAAATTGGTCTTGGAATCAATTCTGAATCAATTCATCAATTGATTCTGGACACTTTAGCTATGTGATAGACCCCAATTTGTAAACACATTTGAAAATAGAACTTGGGTTTTTATACTGGCTGCAGCTGGATACTATGACAGGGTAAAAAAAATAACACAGTATTCAAGAAGGATATCTGGCACTAGGGAAGTAGTCTGTTCTACAGCTATGCCACAGACTTCTTTCATGCTTTTGGATAAACTGTTTCATGTTTTCATGCTCAGTATAAAAGGTCTTTTTGATGATCAGTGTTTAGTGAATACTTTGAGTATTAGCGATGATTTTTGCTTTTTTAAATAGAGAAATAGAAATAGATGTGCTCCCTACTTAGAAGCTAATTTTGATCAACCTTGTTGGTCTTTTATAAACCCTTGAGAGTTGTGTTGTTCCTGGTATGGTATTGTGTGTGTGTGTACATACACATAGCAGTACCATGATAATTAGTGAGCTATATGGTAGACATATGCAGAAGAATAAGAGCAATTTTGTGAGACACTGAGAGGCCGAAAGTTAATAGTTCTGATGTTTTTATTACTCTCAGCACTGGTGCACATACTGTGTTCTGCATCCTTAGGCCCTTTCGGAAAGTGATAAAGCAAGTACTCAAGGACACATAGACTATGAGCATACTGCACACAGGCATGCAAGTAATATAACATGAATTCACGAATATCTGCTCCTCTGCTCCATTCCATGTTTGATTTGGGATGCAGAAGTTAGTTTCTCTGAGGAACTTCAGCAGAATCTGTATAAGCAGAGTCTTGCCAAGCAGAAATGAGAAAATACAAATTTTCCTGAGAAAAAGACCTGATCATCACTAACTCCAATGGTCATGGAATATAATGGTAGGATTATTAATTGCTTCTGTGAAGGGCTTGCTTCTGGTTCAACAAGTCATATATATAAAAGCTGTATTAGATTTTTTTGTTTGCCTTGAGACTGTATTACAGGGAAATGTGGTAACACAACCAACAGCTCATGGTGGCCCTGCTGGAATGTGTGAATGCCTGAGAAATCCGGGTCAGTGCTCACCTGAGTGGATCCAGTGGTGGCCTGAAACTTTTCCCTCTCTGGGAAAGTAAGCACAGACCTCTGTGAAACAGACAGTGAAGTGGAACAACCACAGACACTTTGACAGAGTATATTGCAGCTCAAAAGTGCTAACATGAATATTTCTGAAGCTTCTTCTTTTGAGAAGCATAAGATTATATCTTGCAGTGTCCATGTGATTCCCTGTTCACAGACAGGGTCAAGAATGTAGTGCATTTCCTAATAATATGTGGGTGAACTTGGTCTATGACCTTTAACCTTTTAAATTCCTCTGGATTGCTGGAGAATTTTTGTCACTGGTTTTATGGCTAAAGGTCAATTTAACTGGGAGTTGAGGAAGAGATGTCTTATGTTACTGCTCTTGTGTTTCAACAGTGTAGTAACCTCCATTGTCAGCCTTTCCACTGATGCTTGGCATCAGCTGTATCAAAACTAAATTTTCACAGAAAGATAACAATATACGGAGGAAAACCAGCTCACATTGCCTTATGCATCAGTGCTGGTACACTAATGCAGGTTTATTCCTGGAATGGCCATCTAGTCTCCATGTGACTTGTGTTAGAAATTTCAGTAGAACTCCCTGCATAGTTACTTTTTCCTTCACCTTTTTTTCAGATGAAGAAAAGGAAGTATTTTGACTATCACAACAGAATTCCAGTATTTTACCCACTGTTAAATGCTAGGAATGTCTTAGTTGCTACAAATGATTCATCTTAGCTCCTGCACAAGAACATAGGGTTCCAAGGACCCAAACTCACTCCAGTAGAGACTAATCCTACTGGGGAAATTCCTGAAATTTATTCTTCCTTGCAATGGACAGGTACAGGATCCCTAATTCAGTCAATTACCGAACCAGATACCTAAAGTGTAGCACATGAGTAATCTGAGCAGATTGTTGTTTCAGGCACAGGAGCAGATGGTTTAGAAAAAGGCTCCTGAGAATGCATTATATATTTGTTTGTTCCATTAGGCCTGTGGCAGAAGGAGATGTTCTTGTGCTGAGGGCATTTGTGTGGGAGTGGTGAGCTCTGGTTTCGTTCCCAGCTCCGTGCTCCTGTGTGTCCTTGGGCGAGGTCATTTTACTCTTTTATGCCTCAGTTACAGCACAAAGCAATGCTCTGGGCCACCAGTATATGTGAGCTGCTTTATCCACAGGTCCCCTAGGGGCAGTTTTTAAATAACTTAGTGTTATGTCAGAATTGTCTGGAGGGGCAATGTGTATTGGAGGGGAGGTGTGAATTTCAAACTCTGGGCTAATGAACCTTGACCATGGTGTCCTCTGCTAGGGAGGCTGTTTCATTAGGAGAAAATTTCTGTTCATTTCAGTTTCTCTTGCGTTGTTTTGCAGGATAACAAAAGCATTTTCTAATTTAATTTTATCCTAAACCTATGGTGCGCTGATATGCAGAAAGGTGTTAATGGCTGTTACAGGGTGTTAAGGGCAATAATATCTCTGCTTGTAGCACTCCTCTCCCTTGGAAAAAAAGCTGCAGGACATAGTTTTCCAAGGAAAGCAGCGAGGTCTGCCATGACCCTGAGCCCTGTCAGCGATAATGCCGAGTTCAGTTATGACCTTTTATGGTTTTGCTTTTCTCCTGCTGATGGATTTCAAATGAAAGCTTTGCCAGGGCTGTCGGCATGGACAGTGTTCAACTGGCTTTTGCAGCATATTAAATACCTTCTCTGGCTAAACAGCTTGTGGAATGGAATTAAATTGTTTCTTTCTGTCTGTTCTTTATCTGGCAGACAAATATCACAATAGCTAATAATAGTACTACTATACAGTAATATGATAACTGAATTTAGAAAGAAAACAAACTAATTTTGAGAACAGATAAAGAAAACTACTTCAGAGACATTGCTTCAGTGCCATCTCTGTTCATAAAAGAAAAAACAAAAAATCTTTTCAGGAACTGTGGTTATACTGTTCTCAGTTTTCAGAGGCTTTCTGCTGGAACATCACTGCTCAAGAGCCAGGGCCCTGCAAGCTCTTAATGCACAGTGAGGCCTATCGCCTCGCTTGGGCTCAGCCTGCCCCTCACGTGAAGTAGCAGAACAATTCCCATTTCCCTGCACTCGGTTAGATAAGGAGACTGCTGCCTTTTTTGGTCTCTTGGAATGGTTCTTGTGTTCTGAGGGCTCTGCAAACTGAGCCATGTGGAGAAGGCAGTTAGGTCTAGATCGCACAGTTTCATGTCTTGTGGGTGTCCTGGATGAGCTGTGGGTTCACCACCTATGTAGAAAGAGAGGAAGTCTACTTCCTTATCAGAAAGAATTTTGGGTTATACACCACTGAAAAAAACGGCAAGGACATCGAGTCAAATTTATCTGATAAATAGCAATGATTTAAAGGCTGAGTGTGCTTATATTTTATGCTTCTCAGAGCACACAGATACAAATTAATTAAAGGTTACTCCAGGCTGTATATCAAAACCTGTTTACCAAAGTATTTCCGAGAATTTGTCTGAGGAAGGAGTGCAGCTGAATTCAATTTGGGAGTAAATAACAAGTGTGTGTTTCAATGCTGGAATGGTCTTAAAAGTGGCTTAAACATTTCATGTAAGACCAGCTGCAACCTTATCACCTGCCTTAAGGAACACATCACAAAGAGTAAGCTGGAATCTGACCTCCTTGCTCTGAGGTAGTGTAATTTATGCCTCCCGTTGTTGAGAAGTAGGGTTTTTTTAATCTGTGCCTGGTTTATTGGAGCACAAAGGGAAGAAAGCAGTAGACTCTTCTTCACATCACCTCCACTCACCTCTCCCTCCTCTCCGTATGGCACATACGAGTTGCTGCTGCTGTCTCCTCTGTGCCACTCCTGTCAGTGACAATGCAGTCTGTGCTGATGTGCAGAACAGTCCCTGAGTAAGGCTTGAGGCCAAATTAGCTGCTTATCCATCTCCTTTGCCTGCCACAAGGCTTTGAAAGCCAACCTGGGGCAACCCTACTGATATTCCTAAAGGGATTACATGGGGAGCTTTGTGCTTGAGTCCCTCTCAGCATTTAACTGTTCAACCTCCAACTATCTCGTTAGGCTCTGCAGTCATAGTTAGGCGAACGTGGTGATCATGCCTCACACCCCTAGTAAAAAGGGTGTAAGAAATGTGTGCTGCAAAGGCATTGGAGTTTGTAGGATTCTGGCCAAGTTCAACAGGACTGTGTGAATGCTGCCAATTTGACCATGACAATCCAGAATATCATAACACAGCTTAGTCTTGATTTTTAGGTGTTACGTGGATGCTGTAGTATCCACATAGCCAAGACTGGAGTTCCCCTAGTTTCGTATAGTTAAGACATGTTATGATGGTTTTCTTTTGTTGCATATAACTGAAATTCAAGTTGGAGATCAATATTTTAAATTAGTTCTTTCTCCTACAGAAATGCTCACAAGGATCAGTGTATATTCAGATGCTCTCCCTGCCCTTCTGGTTCACATGTTGGCTTGTAGCTATGATTTGATCCAGAACAGGAAGAACAAAAGTGTGGTCTAACAAAGCCAATGTAAAGCCTTCATAATATAAGACTAAGTATGAAATATGTTTGTGTGTGTCAAAGATGGCACATGACATGCAGTGAAATATTGGAGATGGGAGGTTCTGGGACATTAATGGCATATATTAAACACTAAAACAGAAGGACAAAATAGAGCTGGGCTTGTCTTCCACACCCCTCCTTAACCCAGGGTATTTTTACTGGAAGCAGATAGTTGTGCTGATAGAGATTTTGTATTCCAGGAGGGAATGTAGTTTGGCAAAATATTCCAGCTTTCAATACAGACAGATGAATACAGGGTAACCTTTAAAATCCCCATAGAATAAACTGTTGAGAAACAAAACAGACACATGGAGAGACCATCTGCAGATTTCCTGAATGTGCAGAGCTGTAGAATACCATCCAGTCTGATACCAAATCATTTTCAAGCATGGTAAAATGGTACATATACATCTGTCATATTAAAAAAGAGCAAAGATTAGGCTTTCACTCCTGCTTATGATCTCCCATGGCAGCTACTACCCAGTATTTATGCCCTGAACAGATGTGCAAGCAGCCGCACATGGTAGACTTCAAACACAAACGTGCATCTTTCTGGCTCAGTAGACGCCAGCCAGGATTGCAGGTTTTCATCTTTTCCTACTGGGAAAAATATATTAGGAAAGCAGAAATATTCCCAAGACTAGCAGATGTTAGTCTAAGGCCATGTACCATTTCCTTTGCCACTGCTTGTCCCCTTGGCCACCAATGTTTTCTCTCCAACGCTCACATACATAAGCCTTGGTTCTGCCAACTCTGCTGGCCAAAGGGATTGCAGTTATCCAGGTGAGTCATGGAAAGAGAGGTCACTGATGTAACTGTGGCCTGGGCAACTGATAAATCATCTCCAGAATTTCATTTGAGAGTGTGAGCAAAGGCAGTATTTTCAATTCCTGCACAGGAAGCAAGCTATGGTGCTCTGCAAATACTGAAACATAGGCACACTTCCCTGTTTCAATATAAAATTCAGTGCAGAGCATTAGAGCAACATAACGCTTTATTTTTAACCAAAATATAGTACCCAGACTTAGCTGTGTGCACAGAAGATGTCAGAGAACCAGCACTACTTTGGCAAACCTGAGCAGATGTATCTGTAAGGTGATGGAGTACTTTTTCTTCCAAGTACTTTCGTCTTGTTATCAGCAAATGCTCTGCTCTGTTTGAATTTAGGATAAAGTTCTTCTATGTGTATCTTGAGATGATGTGGCGATGGTTATGTAAGAGGAAAATAAGAGCTGAATATTCTGAGTATTCTTCTGCTGTAAAGGTTTTCAAAAGGATAGAGGTAGCATCATTCCCAACAAGGTCTGCATGGATAATAAGTTGTAGTGAAAAAAGGTGGCCTTTGCCACTGTCACTAAAATCATACAACCCACATGTGCCATGCAACCAGCTGGCTGCTGTAGTGTAGTACAAGGGTTCTGACACTGTAAACAGTGTGAATTCTCACTTCTTGCAGCTCCAAGGAGGCTGGAGCAGGACTAGTACAGGGAAGAGTGGTGCTGATGTTCGGGCACTAGGAGATCATGATTCAGTTCTCATCTTTGCTACAATCTCTCTTTCTAATCATGGACAAATCATGTAACTTCTCTGTAACTCAGTCCATTACATCTACTCTATAAATTCCTGCTTATTAATTTCCCCTTTTATTCTGTCAGAAAATGAGGCGAGTCAAATGTGGCAGCCAAGCAGGGCAATAAGCCATTCCAGAGGTTAAGGACATCTGGTCTCTGATGTGGTTAACAAGAGATGTACTGTAGAATGATGACTCCTAGTGGAGTGGTGTTTTAAGTGTTGCCAAAATGAATAAAGATAACCTACATTCTGGCAGTACCTTTTTCTTCTACCTGGGCATTCTACTGAATGCAGCAGCAAACTCAGTGTCCATCTGCCTTCCTCCCTCAAAGTCTTTCCCCTCATACTCAAAAAGTTCTATTTATATATCTTCTCATGTGTTTAAGATGTGGAGGGAGATGTCTTTTTCATCACAACTGAACTAAAAGGAATTACAAAAGGGTTTTTTCAGGATAATTAGTGGGCAATGAAAGTTGAACTCTTCCAAATAGTGAACTGATATTGAATTGTCTTGATCAAATTAGACTATCCCAATTTCCCTCTCTGTGAGTAAAACCACATCAGTCAGAGGAGAGGTTCCTCTGTCCAAGAACTAAAGGCATGTTTGTGACAAACCAGGGCTATTTCTGTCTGTGCAGTGATTTTCCTAGGAATGCAAATTTGAGTCTGGAGGGATAACTGATACAGCCTGCCACAGTAAGGCTTTGATCAAAGTCCACAACAGTTCTCCCCAACATTTGGACATTTTTATTGCTGAGAATGTGGCTGTATTTTTGGGGGTTTTGTCAGATCTGCTTTTCCTAAGGAGCAAGTGACAATGTCCAATAGCAGTTTCAAGAAGCAATACGGGACAAGATTGTTATCGGTCCCTGTCCAGGCACTGATTGTAGGATCTCACACTTTCTAACTTTCCCTTTTCATCTCTCATTTATCCCATCCTTTGATTTCTCATTCAACCTTTGACCACTAGTTCATCCAGATCAACATCATCATTATTTTGGAGGTTTTACTAGATTATATTTCTGAGAGGATTATTTCCAAGGAAGACATTTGTTCCCTTTAAAGTCTTTTGAAGTGCTTAGCTTCCACAATTATTTTGTAAATCGCTAATTTTTTTTAAAGTTCTAATTTTTCTGTCTTAGAAGAACATTCATTTTGATAACTAATCATTAAAATTAATTTTGAGAAAGTCATATAACTGCAAGGTTTTTGTATTTTATGGGGTGTTTCCATAGTTGGCTGCTCATCTGCACACCAGGTTGTGGTGATATTGGATCTATAAATGCAAAGAAGAACTGCAGGAGCAAGCCTCTAACTGAGGAAAACCAGACATTGCTATCTTCCACTTCCTCAACAATTGCCAAAACATATAGTATGAGATTTTTAAAATCTCAATATTTAAATTATGTACTCTAAGTTGAATTCCTTCTTATCAAAAATTGCACTAGACTTCTAAGAACTGCAGAAGTTGTTCACTAAACTGTTAGAAGACAAGGTTGTCACCTTTCAAAATCTTGCTTCCATGCCAAAAAAGTGGGTTTAGTACCCTTGCTAACCAGTTTATTTGGATAAGTGGCACATTCTGAGGCTCTGAAAGGTTTTCTGTGACCCTGATGTGTGGAAGTAGATGAAGGGAGGCTGAAGAAAGCATCCCAGTAATGGGGACTGTTACAGGGATAATCCAAGGAATAATTACAGGAAGATAATTACAAGAAGATCACCAAGGAGTGGTTTGAACTATTGTGGGAAATTGCAGGCATAGCTGTGACTGGTGTTAGTCTCCATAGTTTCTGTAATGAAAACTGTGAAGGACATTAGGCTTCAGCAGAGCTTGGCCAGATGCTCAGGGAACTGAACAACCCATGTTGAAGCCACTGTGTGATTGGGGTCTATGTTGGGTAAATCTTGTGCATCTGTCTGTGGTGCAGGTGTTCCTTCTTCCTGCAGGACCAAACTGGGAAGCAGAGCAATGGAATAGAAAGAAAAGTGCTGTTAACTAGGGCCAGTAGCAGCCTAATGGAAGTTCTGCCTACCTTCACAGTTCCATCCAATGTGTTCTGCCTGTGTTTTTGCAGATAAACCAGACCCACCTGCCGGAACACCCTGTGCGTCAGACATACGGAGCTCCTCCCTCACTCTCTCATGGTACGGCTCCTCCTATGATGGTGGGAGTGCAGTGCAGTCCTACACCGTGGAGATCTGGAACTCAGCGGACAACAAATGGACAGACCTCACTACCTGCCGCAGCACCTCTTTCAATGTGCAGGACCTGCAGCCTGACCGGGAGTACAAATTCCGTGTGCGAGCTGCCAACGTGTACGGCATCAGCGAGCCCAGCCAGGAATCTGAGCTGGTAAAAGTTGGAGAAAAACAAGAAGGTTAGTCCTTAAGAGAAAAGTCTAAATTCACTTGAACTCTACCTTAACATGTGGGTGTATCAGCACACCAGTTTTGCATGCATGCAATGTGAAAACTTGGCTTCAGGGATCCCAAATCCCTGCCTTGGGAAAGCAACCCATAATTCTCTTTCTGGCTGACAGCCTTCTGCAGTGCGGTGCACAGGTAATGGGAGACAAACCTGTCACACATTACACATTCAGTCTGTGCCCAGTTGGAAAATTATGTTTGGTGGATCACCTGGAATATACTGATGGGTTCGTTATCTTTTATACTGGACACTCCATGGAAAAACAAGCCATAAACACTATCCCAAATTTGCTTTTGGAAAAAGTGAATGTACTTGCTGCTACCCAAGAACAGAATATGCAGCAGAAACTGAATTGACAATTCGTACCTAGTTGTAGTTCCCATGCTTTCAATCCCAGCACTCCTGTTGCCCCTGGTACACCCATCTTGTGAATTCAGGGCTATACCACTTAGCATGTTGGTTTGGCAGCATTATGGATGCTGAATATATTTTTATGGGGTTTGATTACAGTTACATGTACTTTAAAAAATATTTTTCAGTATCTTTTACTTCTTAATTTTTGCTTAAGATCTTCTCAAAGGAATTGAGAAGTTAGGAAGAGTTGCATCATTGCAGAAATTACTCAGAAACTGGTACTAAAATTTGAAACACACAAATATCAGCGTTATTTTTCAAAACCAGAGAGTGACTGTGTATTTTTGTGCACATCTGTATCTACCTACTTTGCAAGGATGAGTTTGATAGTCATCTCAACAAAATTCCCAGGCCAGGGATAATATATTTTGCCATTTTCCCTATCTTTGAGGGGTGGACTCCATTGTATCTCTCCCTCTTTATTTATGTATGCAGGGCTTTTGAGATTTACGTGTTCTACATAACCCTTGTGTAGTTTTCTTTAACTGCCAAAGCAAGACAAAAAGATAGCAAAGTGATGCAGCATCACACAACTGTATAAGCCTCTCAACAGACATTTCTAAACAAAAGCAAATCATATTTATCAAGTGCTACATTGGATGCACTCTGAGAAATTACTTCCTTCTATTTGTAATATTTAAAACTCCATCTAAATCAAAAGGCACCTTCTCATCAAAGGGAGGAAAAATAACACCAAGAGTAGCAATAAAATTGAAAGGAAGATAGAGGTTATTGGCTCTTCATAATAAAATTCCCTGTGTTTGAATCGCCTCCTTCTTTAGTTGCTGGACAAACATTTTCCAGAGTTGGGGACCTGACTCTTCTCTACATTTGTTTTTCCTACCTGTACAGGGCTAAAGCAAGCAAGCCTATTTATTTTTAGGACTGAGAGTTTTCTTAAATAGATTTAATACAAAAAGGTTAGAAAGTGTATGAATCATTGTAATGCATATAAGAAAAAGCAACAAAAAGGTTGTTTTGAGTGAAAAGAAAATGTGTTCTCTCTGCAGGAGAATGGCTTATCTTTGTGCTCTCAGTCCCAGAGCTTCTTGATTTCAATTCCTGATACTGCAGCTAGTGCAGGAAAAAAGCAAGTCATCTAAAGCGTGATTTTTCAAGTGTGTGAGTGTAACTGATGCTTTAATTAAAGGCAGTGGAAAATGCATGTGTTCAGCACCTGTCAAAGTCAGGACTTTAAGCTGCCATCTATGTAAACACTTAGCTGAGTAACTAGGGATTTTCTGCGGCTGCCAGGAAGCCTGATTACTGATTTCCATACTGAAGTGGCCAGCACACATTAGCAGTCTCAATACGATCTTAGTGAAAAAGGCACGGCTGAATTTTCACCGTGCATTTAAAGAAAACAGCTTCTAAGGGAAGGTGGTAAGTCACAACAGGTTAAAGCGCTCATTGCCATGTTTAAGGAAAATTCGGTACTGCTGACTCATCTGTGAGAAAGGTTTAGCACAGCTACTCAGCACTTAACTAAGCTCAGGTCCCTTACACTTATATAATTTAGGCTTCCACTGTTTCACCAAAATGTTTCTAGTTCACAGCTTCAATTCAGCATTGCTGTGGAACCGGGAACTGACTCCTTGCCTAATCAGTATTTGGCAGACATTAACTACTGGCAGCATGGCTGGAATCTGCTCCCTTATGCAGCCTTAAAAGGGGAGGAAAATGTGATGTGCTCTGTGCAAGAGAGGTTAGTAGCTGAGGAAGATCTGAGGACAGCTACCCTGGCTGGGGAAGGCTCGCTTCCCTCCCTGCTCCTCTGATACAACGTCTGCAAACCTGCCTGTCTGTGCTGGAAAATACAAGGGTTGCAACTGCAGAAAAAAAAGGAAAAAAAAAAAGAGAGAAAGGCGTTAGCAACAGGCTGTATTTACTTGATTGGCTTTGCTACCAGCACACAAATACAACATTTTTTGTTGGATGTGAAAGAGTGCTGCACCAGACCAGCCCTCTGCTCACACTACACCCTCTATTTCTGCTGTTTTCTCTGAGCAATGCATATAACTCTGTACTCTAAGGCAGCTTTACAGCACCCAGAGTACTGCATTAATGTTTCATAACACAAATCTGTTGACACAGGGGGGATAAACCTCTTGGTTAGATTTGCACTCCACGACAGCACAGTGCAACTTCAGCAGCCTCAGGAAGAATTGAACAGGTCACTCTGCAACTGCCTTTGCAGTTTCTCAAATTGCAGGTCACAGCCACAGGTCTTAGGAACAAGCCCAAGCAGTGTAAGCAGTATACAACAGCATTCCAGCTGTAAACCCTTTCCCCTCACACCTGCAGGCAACATAGGGAACAACACACGGAACACTGCTGCTGGCACTTCATGTGTATGAAAATCAAAAGTGAAAATCAGGACATTCAGGCCAGCTTTTACTCTGACTTAGGTCACTGAGTTTACCAATATCTCACCTGCCTTTGAGTGTGGCAACAGAACTGAGGTTCTGTTTGGATCTCAGTGACTTCAAAATGCAGCCAGGCTCAGGGGAACACATGCTGTACAAATTATCTCAAAATCTTGAGTCTGAAAAATTTGTCTGGATGCTTTGCAGGAAATGTTTTCATATACAAAACTTGCTTAAATTTTTGCTTTGCAATCCAAAAAAGACATGTCAAAGCCAGAAAAGATTTGTCATTGAACCGGAAGTGTTATTGATTTTAGTATTTTTAACGTATTTTCTATTTCCCTAAGGCATTCCTGAAAGTATTTCTTGGGTGACTTTGAACTGATGCAGTATATGATGTTTCTAGTGAGCAGGTGTAACAGACAAACCACAGGAACTTGGTTTATTCAGATATGGTGACCAGCCTGTGATGGTACAGCAAATAGTCACACACAAGTGATGAAGAGAATTTAGTTAGGAAGTCAATGCATAAACTCCCTGATTGCTTTTTGCTGCTTTGCCATAGGGTCTTACCAGTTGCTGAAGTCTGTAAATAATTTTACCGTGTTATGTAAGTACCATATCCCATCTAAAAATTTATTCATGTCTTTTTATTTTCATCACAGAACCTAAAGAGGATGAAGTGGAGCTATCTGATGATGGTAAGAAGTGCATAATTTTAGCAGGACAAGTGCAGATCTGTGTTTTTCATTCATGTTTCCTGGAGATTTTAATCGTGGTCCTTAATACCTCTTTGTAGAGGGGAAGGAAACAGAGGTGGAATATCGGACGGTCACAATCAACACTGAACAAAAAGTGTCAGATGTCTATAACATTGAAGAGAGACTGGGATCGTAAGTACTGTGTTGTGCCTTTGGAGACACAGAGTTTGCAAGGCTGCCAATCAATTATAAAGAGCATGTGCATTCATTCTTTGATGGTGTCTTGCACTTTCAACATTCCAGTGGGGCTCCTTTGTTTCAGTAAAAATGGATTTGAACATATATTGGCCTCCACTCCATGAAGATCCTTTAACTGACAGTTTTAAATAGGCACTACATGTATTTGTAACAAGGAAAACAGAGCTCATGAATGAATAAAACTAGAGGATTCATTTGATTTTCAGTGTTCTAAAAGCCGTCTGAAAGAAAGGTACACATTGTGTACTTGCATTTCCATTCTATCCATTAGTAGTAATAAGATTACCCTGCCCACGGGCTGCAGGCTTTGCCGACAGTGGTCAGGATCCCAAGAGCATTAACAGCATTGCTGAGGGAAGGTCAGTGATTAGCCTGGCTCTGTTCCTCAGGGCTCCAACTTGTGGTTGTGTGACCAGCATGCCACGATAATCTTTCAGTGATTTGTGCTGAAGGCCAGGGGATCCTGTGTTAATGAATCTTGATAAATACAACACAGAGGTAGAATGGTACATACGCAGAAAGCCTCAAGCATTCAAATTCTGGTTCCTCCTGTATCCTATACCTGAAATGTACCATCTGCTGCCCTTTCAGAGGTGTATGACCTATAGAAAATTGTGTGCAGAACGACTTGAGTCACATGAATTAAAACCTGGTGGGAGTTAAATTTTTGAACACTCCTATATAAGAATTGTTAAGTGGAATATCAGGGTATCTCAAAATGTGTCATTCATTCGAAGGTTCTTGCACATTACTCTGAACAAAACCAGTGTAAAACAAAACTTGATATTAAGACACTTTAATTTCAGAATGGAGAGGTTGTGCTGTAATAATTAGTAAAATGTTGCTATTCATGGTGGCCTATACATTGCAAAAACATTTTATGGAAATAGTTATATATTTTCAGGGGAAAATTTGGACAAGTCTTTAGGCTTGTTGAAAAGAAGACTGGAAAAGTTTGGGCAGGAAAATTTTTCAAAGCTTATTCTGCTAAGGAAAAAGAAAACATAAGGGATGAAATCAGCATCATGAACTGTCTACATCATCCGAAACTTGTGCAATGTGTAGATGCCTTTGAAGAAAAAGCCAACATCGTTATGGTCTTGGAAATGTAAGTATAAAGCAGATGACACTAGCAAAGCTAATAATGTTGAAAATTGTGTGTACAAAAGTAGCAATTTACCCAGACCTGAGACTGTCAAAAGCTTCAGCATTTGCGGGGCCTGGATGGTTCTCACATCTTGCAAGTTTTTCCCATTATTTATCCAGCTTGTTTAAACTGTGAAAGTGAATCTGTGTTATATCTCTTAAAAATCTGCACAGATGTGTTACAGTTTTTATTGTCTAGTTTGCTTGTGTTTTAAAGTACCTGGTAGTGAGGTTTTGGAGTTCACTCTTCTATTGCCAGCTTTGGAGAAGAGAGGGGAAAAAAAGCTACATTTTGGGCCTTCATTTAGAACCAAAAATCTGCACAGCTTGGGGTGGAAAGTCAGACTTCACAAACATGACCAAACCATGATCAAACCATGACCAACATGACCAATGTTTGCATCACCCATTGTGGACCTTCTTGCTTTGTATCCCATACTTATGGCAGTAGAAGCTGGAAGGAAAATTAAATCCTGACCTGTGCTATTTTTCCCGAAAAGTTACATCAGTTACTGTTCTGCTGCCACATGTACTTCATGTGCTGTCTGATGCAAGAAGGAGAAGCAGTTTCTTTGCTGGCTGGAAGTTCTGAGTAAGATATAAATTGTTGGAGGCAAAAGAGGCTATATGTCTCTTTTGCTTGCTTGGCACTTGCTTAGATTGTATGCGAACTACTACTGCACTGGCATATTTCAAAGATGGGATTTTACAACCCTGGAACGTATGTGCAAGAAGGTGTTTTTATTTTTAGATTGAGCAGTTGAGCAAGCTGATGATGGTGAGGGAAGGGAACCCTACTTAGGTTGGAGCTGGGAGCTGGCAGACCTAATGGAAAACAAGAAGATGTATAAGGAGTCTGGAATAGAATACGGCTTTACACTCTGTTAGTTTCCCCCCGACAGCAAAGGGGTTTTACTTTTCAAAAATATAGAAAAGTGCAATCAGATTTAAATTATTTTTGTTAAGTAGTCTAATTAGAATGTGACTTTAGCTTGGGGTGGCCTCATTTTGTGGCTTTTGAGCCACCCTACTGAAGGTTCTGTAGTGTCAAGCAGCAGCAGCCTGTCCCAGCCCTGGAGCAGGACTGTGGTAATGAATGGATTTGAAATAAATCAAGCTCACCTGCTATCAATCTCCTTTTAAACTAGGTTTTAGCAGTGACTGGAATTTAAGAGCTCCCCTCTACTCAAATTGGAGCTGTTGATGAGAAGCACCTTTGACTTTTTCTTTCTGATATTTATGATAAATTTTGGTTTGATTTTATTACCATATCTTTCTGAGAACCTTTTAGACATCCCTCTTTCTCCTTTTAGTATTTTTCATTATGTTATTTTATAGAGTAGTTTGATTTTGCATTTAAAATAAAGTCAATTTTTTTATTATTACTTTTAAATCAAACACTGTAATGAGATGCTCTCACCTGAAAACCTTTCCATCTACCATCTGCTGGAAGTCAGGGGCAAATCTCAGACATTTCATTTTCAAATATAGGAACTTACTGGTTCCACAATAAACCTCTCAGTGGAATAAATCTGAAAAATAGTAGCATGTTGTAAATGTCATTCAGCACTGGGAGTTAAGTGCCTTAAAGTTTTTATATATGTACTTCAGACAGAGAGCTTGTTTTGAAATACATCAGAAGAAGACTGTTATATTGTAAATTAAGATTATTGGAGAAAAATCTCAGCACTAAACTTCATTTGGTGTGACTTAAGCCATCACAAGTCACTAAGGTTTTATTATTTTTTTGAAGGTAGATATATTAAAATGTGGTTCAGTGTTTCCCTGGCCAACTCCAAGGTAGATTTTTCTCATTGTTCCTCCTTGTCCAAAACCTTAAAATAAGACAGTTTTAAAATCTGTATTCTGTGATGCCATGAAGTCATTTTCCTCTATGACCTGACCTAGAGAAGGCTGAAAAGAGGAGAATCTGGAAAGAACAAGAGACTGAGATTCTGAACTAGTTGTGACTGAACAGAACTGACTTCTTCAGTGTATGGGTAGAACCTGATCCACATTTGATTCAGCAACCTGGCAAAAATGACACTGGATTTGGCTCCAGATGCAAATGCAACAATATTCATTCTATAAATGCATTGCAGTTTAACGTTGCTACCAGAGTGTGTAGAGCTCCCGTGATAAATCCAGCAGGCAGATGTATCAACAGTGGGTAATTTCCAAATATTTGCTAAAATGTGGTGCTCGAGAGAATGGGAGCCCTTCTGAAGTTTTCTCTTTAGGGATCTCAAAAGTACAGCACCTCAATAGCAAAGATAAGTTGTCATTATCTGTGTTACACAGTCAAAACCTACTGGTACCTTTTAGTCTTGGGATGATTATCATTTGGAATTGCACATGTTTTCATAAACACCTCCATACTGGTTCATGTCTTACTGGAGCAACAAAATACTAGACCCCCTGAATGTTTATTCAGTAGCTCTGGACATATTATTGTTTTATGTTACAAATGTGCCCTAACCCAACATAACCTCTCCTTTGGTCAAGCATATGCTATTATTACTATTTTCATCTTCATAGGAGACAGCAGTACCATTTCTAAATTACTTATTTTCTGAAATCTTACAGCCAAAGCAACAAATGCATCCAGAACTGCAGATGTTTCGATTTCAGTTTGGTACAGGAGGGATATAATCATATATCTGGCAACCTGCAAACACTGCAGGGCCAGTTTCCAGTTGTGTGTTTTCTTTCTGTAACTGAAATGTGCGATTACATTTGGCAATAAGCATGAACACTGCAAAATATGAAACCATATAAAGGCCATGGTACATTTAATTTGGAACAGATTTCTAAAAGCAAAGCTTCTCATCATCATTTGCTCCTTTCTCTATGGGTCATTCACTCACAGCATAAGAAAAAAAGTTATTTCCCATCTTTGGATGCAAGCAGATAAACTAGTTGAGTGATTACGCAGAATTTCAAACAAAAGAAAACAAAGAAGACCAAACACAAAAAAACCCCACCAAAACCAACAAACCAGAAATTAAATTATATTTTATTACATCTAGGTTAAAAGTGCCCCACTTTTGCTTCACAAACCCTTCAATCCAGGAGATTCTATCTGGGAAAGGCCAATTATTTCACATCTTAAATAAGCAAATAAATGGACTTGTCCTACAAGGAGTGTGATGAGGGCTCAGCTAAAAATACCAGCACTGAAAGTGTTGTGGGTTATATCCTTGTCCTGTCACAGCTGAGGAGGAAATTCCCTCTGAGCTCACTTGGGTCAGTAATTTACCCTTTGAGCTTTGCATTCCAATTAACTATATTATCACAATTCTTCCTTCTTCAGTTTTTGTCACTCTCAGTCTCTCTTCCTCCCAGATTTTTGCTCATCTGCCAGAAGTTTTGTCCTCTTTTCCTGGGACCCGTTGCATGTACATTAGTTTTCTTAATTTGGAAAATCCACTTTAGTGCAGTGGAGAGTGTCTCACCCTCTCACGCGGGAGACCAGGGGTTCAACTCCTGCCAGACAGGCAGTGGTGCCATTGAAGAGTTGGACTCGATGATCCTTGTGGGTCCCTTCCAAGTCAGAATATTCTGTGAATTTCTAAATTCTGTTATCTGCATTTCTGTGGTGATGGATCAAGGAGGGAAGGAAGCAGCGAGAAGCCAGATCTTGGACACGTGTTACCAGCACAGGCCGGCAGGGTGACAGTCACAGGGCACACTCTTCACTGTCAGCTGCAGGTGACTGAATCCTGAAGGCAGGATGTAAATCCCTGCTGCTTGGGATATCAGTAGGGGTGTTTCACAGTCCTCACCTGGGACAGAGGTTTAGAATGGAAAACATCTAGGGATTTACACCACATGCAAGAGGTGATTCTTCCTGTGTGATCCTCGTGTCCATGGAAAAGGCTACGTATTACAATACATATCCTGGAGTGACCACTGCCAGCTTGAACTCTCTGCATTTCTATAAAAGAAATAGTTTGATTCCTCCCCAGATGGAAATGTTACAGAAGTCCTCTCTTTATTCTTTCATAGGGTTTCTGGAGGAGAACTCTTCGAACGAATCATTGATGAAGACTTTGAACTGACAGAGAGAGAGTGCATTAAATACATGAAGCAGATTTCAGAAGGAGTTCAGTACATTCATAAGCAGGGTATTGTCCACTTGGATTTGAAGCCAGAAAATATTATGTGCGTCAACAAGACCGGTACAAGTATCAAACTCATTGACTTTGGACTTGCAAGAAGATTAGGTAATGACTTCTCTGCCTGTTTCAATGTGATGGGGGGAAAGGGGCAGGACAAACAGTAATTTGTGATACCTATTGTATTCTTCCATATATAAAGAGTAAAGAATCTCTCAACATACTCTGCAACTTGAAAGCGACAGACCTGTGAGGGTTCTTGTCTTCATACTGCTCAGCATTAGTTCAGATCTAAAAAGCAGCCTTCCAGTTGTGTTTTCAGTGTTAATACCAACATCCCACACTGATCTTTTTTAATCTTGTATTTCCACAAAATAAAAAAAAAAATAATTCCAGGAATTAACAGGGGAAAAAAAGTAGTTTATGAACCTGTTACACTGGAAGAGCCAAGATTTGTGACTCTTCTGACAATGAGTGATTGGGACAGCGCATATGAATTCTTACTCTCTACATAAAGGGCCCCACACCTAGATTCTTGCAACTTTTTGTCTTCTCTCTTTAAACAAAATTATTTTTAATACTTACTAAAAGGTAGAACAATGATTTTTGAAAGAGTACAGTTTGGAATTACTACCATCTGTTTTTTGTTATCTGCCTAAATGCTGCTCATCCTACTTCTTTTAACACTTAAGCAACAAACTACTTCATTCCCTAGAATATAATTTTACTAGAACAAACAAAAAATGTTTTGTTGAATGAATCAGGAGAAAGAAATCCACTTTTCAGAACTTTTTAGATGATGTTCAGCTCCAAAAGTGTATTACATGAATCTTGATCACATGGACATTATTAACTCATAGATGTTTATGTTATTTATTTTTTAAAAAGGAGATCACTGCCATTTATGTTCCTTTACCAATAGGGAGCTAACAATGTTCTGGGAACATGAATTGGATTTTGTTCTTGCTGAGGAAACCGATGAACTGTTAACTATTCCCATCCTGATGTTTTTTTATCTGAGGTGTGTGAAAGACTTCAGCTCATGAAGTTCCAGCTGTCAGCCTGAAAATTATACATTTACTGCTGCACTGAGTGGATTTCATCAACCAGAGATATAATGTAAACACAAAATGGCCTTTATATAGAAACTTCAACTACATTTGTAACTTCAGGCCACAGTTAAACTGACATTCAGCAAATGGAAGATCCTATTTTCAGTAGCCTGTTCATATCCAGCAGCTTTTCCATGTTTTTGTTAATCTTGTGGCATCACAGTGAGCTGCAGTCATGCCATAGGTAGCAAGTCTCTAAACTCCAGATAACTTTTCTTGATGTAGAAGGATGAGAACTATGGGCACTGACGCTGATTTTGATTTTACAATACTGTACATTCACTTGGCTTAATATGTTGCTAATTCTTGCCAAGTTGCACTATAGGTATTTGCTATTCATCAGCCTGCTGTTCTGGATAACTCCACTGTGTGTGGCAATGCCCTAGGAAGATAAAGTGCCCTTCCACGCCATGCCCATAAAGCAAAAGCACTGTGTTAATTGGGAAGACAGTTGGAACATTTTGGTAGAGATGATTTCCAAAAGTAGAAAATAACTTTTGCTGTTTAATTTACCTGTTGTTTAATTTTAGCAATTTTTATTGCTAAAACTGCTTCTCACTAATGCCTGCTGCTTGTCAGTTGTTTTATGTGGTACACTGAGGGCATGTTCCTCCTCTTGTGTTCCTTCAAGCTTTGGGGTTTTGAAATTGGCTGACAAATTCACTTCTGCATTGATAGATGAGGAATTGGAGCCCTCACACGATAGACCTGACCCTGCCTGAGCAGAAACTGCTCAACCAAAGGTTTGCTGAAGTGCCTGATTCTGCACTTCAGCTGCTGGGATTTACCAACACTTAGTAACTAGTGCAAACTAATGCCTCTAAACATTCAGTGTTCTGATCAGTTTTAAAGATACCAGGAGCAGCTCCTTCTGCAGACATCTTCTGCAGCTAATTAGTTCTCTTGCACTGTCAGGAAATACCAAAGCTGCAGTGGGATATTTTCCTGACCTTTTTTGGTGTGGTGAGGAACACATGTAGAAAATTGTTTAAGATAAACTTCTTGAGGAGAAAAGAGAATGATTTTTGAATACTGTAAAGATTTTTTTTTTTAATAAGTTGATTATACACAGTGTCAGCAACAGTTTCCAGCTAGCTTGTCAGCTTTCTATCTGAACTAAGGGATATCCAAACACGGACCCTACTTGTGTACTAATCTTGTAAATAACTGGGCAAAGACTTGGCATATTATTTCGTAGAAAAGGGACTTGCTATTTTCCTTACTTTTTTCATTTATACACAGAAAATGCTGTATCAGCTGTTTCAGAAGTTATGCTTGCACTCAAATGCCATGTTTAAAAAAAAAGACCCACATTTCTTTGACCTATGGGCAATGCATTTCATACACCAGCCTTTTGCATACACAGTGGCTCGTAGTGGTTTACTCAGTGCACAGAAAGGCCTCCAAACTTGGATGTGAAAATCTGAGCCTGAGATCTGGACCATCATGATGAAGCTTTTAGAAAATTGGTTCATAGTCATAAATTTCAGCAGTTTTTCATAAAGACAATTAAAAAATGTAAGCGAAAGGGATCTTAGGCGTCTTATTTTGACTTGGAAAAGGAAAGATGATCTCTTACTCCTCATAGCCACTGTGGAGAAGACATTGCCCTTGTTTTAGACCAAGTCAGTTTAGATTGGATATTAGAAAAAGGATCTATTTTGGGGATAATAAAACTATAGTTATGTGACTGTAAGAATGTTGTGGAATAGTTTTTTATGTGCTTTTTAAAGGCTAGTCAGAGTTCTGACAGGAAGCTCTTGATGTCCATGAACTTGCATGGGAGGATCTGGGTGATTTCCTGCAGCTGCTCCCCAGCATTCTTCTGTCTTTTTCTGTCTCTGCAAGTGGGCAATTTTGGCATGGTGGAAGCATGGAAAACACATGCAATTAATTTACTGTAACCATACCTGTGCAGAGCAAAATGCTTTTCACAGCATTTAAAATGGGAAACTGGCACGACTGTGAGTGAATTGCTCCGGTAGCACTTCGAAGTTGCCTCAAGTGTGGTGTTCAATCATTAGGCAAGTTATTAACCCCATATATCCCTCAGATTTAAAAAAGTACTCAAAAGAGTACTAGCTTAGGTGTCTGATTATATTACATGAGATGCTTTAAGAGCTTTCAGTGCAGTGTGGTAGTAGAGTCAGTACTAGGATAAGCATTTCTGTCACCAAACCTGGTAAAGTTCTGGTAATTAAAAATATTCTAGTAAGATTCAACACTGTGGTCAAGTCACTTTTTTTGTAGTCTTCTCAAAATTTTTGATCAGCTGTTGTGTGGAGGTTTTTTAAGCTTTTCTCTTGATTACAGAGCTGCAAATACCTATACTCAGGGTAACCTTAACAGAAGGATTGGAATCTGTAACATCTGTTTGCCTTCCCACCCATAACTGTTTTGTTAAGATGGTAATCCCTTTGCGAGAGCAATGGTTCCTCACTAGGACTCTACTGTGCCTAATCTGGATGCTACTTTTGCACAAAAGATAAACAGAATGCAATTAATCTCACTTAAGGCAAGTACTGATTGCTCAGGCACATGTGCAGAGTGGACAAGAGACTCTCAACCTAAATCCAAGCCTGTTTAAAGTCAGAAACACTTTCTTTTTTGACATTTTTATACTTTTAAAATACAGTTCTTTTTTGGAGACGTGGGTTTTTTCCAGTCACTTATCTATTCCTTAGTTATCTTCCTTTCTCACCTTGCTTGTTCTTTTCTTCTTCCCATCCTATTTAGAATGGGCATTGACAAAAATGAGCCCATTGAGATTTGTCTAACAATTTCTAATTTAATGATTTATACCGAGTTTCACACTATGACTAAAAGTTAAGACACATCACTCAGTTGCACACTGGTACCAGGTTATGAACAGGTTGCTCTTCTACTTTCATCACTGTAGGTTCCTGTAGAGTAATACTGGTGGGTCGGTACAAGAAAATTTTCCAGGAAGTTCCTGTGTCTCATGACCTCATTTTTTCAGCTCATCCAGGTAGCAGGAACTTCATTGTAGATCATTTTAACAGAGCCAAACGCAGAGCACCTGTGCTACAGGCCAGCTGAATAAAAGTTTGGAGCAGCTGATGACTGAGGTGCTGATTTGTGCTTCCCCTTCCTCACCTTGGAGCTCCACAGGTGTGCCTGCAGGCAAGCCTGGTCTGGAGAGCATGCCCAACTCCAGTGTCAGTGATCAGGTAGTGATCTGACAGGTGCATATCATCTGCTTCTCCTCTTGTTTCACTGCTAGCCTGTGCCACCTTAAACTTCAGACATACACAACCCACTACTGAGTTTCTTTCCTGTTTACACTAGAAAAAATACGTTGGATTGAAATAGTTATCTCTTATGTTATAATTTTATCACTACTGGTTCTTTTTACCACAATGTGCAGGTCCCTTAGCTCTGATAAATCTTTTATAGAACTTCTTCTAACACTGCGTTCCTGCAATCTTCTTGTGCAACTGCTAAGGGGATGGAGGCTCAAACACTTCTGTACTTCAGGACATCCAAATGTGAATTAAACACTGACAATTCTCCTCTTTCTTAGACTTGGTCTTGTGGAAGCTTCTTATAATAGGAACCTCCCTACGTGATTGTGCAGTGCTATATACTTGAGAATGCTTAATAAATAGTTATTTCCATACATGTATCAGGTGAGAAAATAGCAGTTCAGCAGTTCTGATAAGGAGCTTTAACAAAATCATAAATATGAGGGTAAAACTGGTTTTCCTGTTGCTGGACAATAACTCATTTTAGAAATCTGCATGCAGCAGTTAATGGTTTTCTCTTTCATTCTTCACAGAAAATGCAGGTTCTCTGAAAGTTCTCTTTGGGACACCTGAGTTTGTGGCTCCAGAAGTTATAAACTATGAACCTATTGGATATGAAACAGATATGTGGAGTATAGGAGTTATCTGCTACATTTTGTGAGTACCTTTTGTACATAAATTCTGTCAGTTGCTGAACATACAAAATTTTCATCAACTTCTGACGTTTTCTCCAATTTTCAGGCCTTTTGTATTCTAATTAGCAGCTCCTGAATGTTTAATAAAAATTCTCTGCTCTCGGAAGGATGCAATTGCTAAACTGCAAAACTGGCAGTTTGGGAAATTCAGCCATTTAGTGTTGCACATCTTACATCATAAACTAACAATGCTTCATTTAAAAAGACAATGTGACAGTATTTTGTCAGTAATTTTAAGCTATTTTTCCTTTTCAGATATTAAAGAGACATATTTGTGCATGCACTAATAGCCAGTCATTTGCATTTTTATTTCAAGAGAGAAAATTCTTTGTGAAAATTTGGGGTCTTGTGAGACACACTGAAGTGTCTCAACATTACCATATGTGTTCAGAGTGCAATTTAATTTATTACCAAGCACAAACCACTGGATAAATTCATTTTATAAGCAGTGTGGTTTGAGCTCATGGCAACATTTCAGACGATGGTTAGCTGCAGCTCTTGGTTACGTATTTCAGTATTAGATCTTGTTTTTATATATTTGATAACATGTGCTTATGAACATCTATGATATGGAAAAGCACCTCCATGCCTAGAACAGCAAGCAACTGTGACTGTACACATTTGCTGCCAAATAAACAAGGGTAAAAAGCAGCTCAGTTTGGAACATGGCTCTTCCTTCCTCTCCCCAGCTTCAGTAGTAAGTAAACGGCAGATCTGCTTTGCTCTCATTCTTTTAAAAGGCTCCTCTCAATGCCCTTCTTCCTCTGTTAAAAGGGTCCCCTCTGCAATACTGTAAAGACTCCTTGGCACCTGGCAAAAGCACAGTCGCCTCATTTTTACTCTTTCTGTGCTCCTGCTTGGCTCGTGAGTCTGCACTTGTTCTCATGCTCTTCTCATTTCCAGACCAAGCAACATCATTTCCTTACTTGTCCTGGACAGAAGCTCCTCCATCAACTCTTACTCCCAGCAAAGGCTCTGAATATTTCTGTTATCTTCTGTTTCTTATGTGAAGTGTGCTACGCTCTTCAAGGTCACTTTGCTCTGCCAGTTTATTTACAGGACTTCAATTTTCCATCCACTTCCAGCACTTCTTTCTGGATCCTGAAAGCTCATTTGGACCATTCAGTAGTTCAAATAAAGCAGACCACCCAGGCAGTATTCAGATGCCAAATTCCCGTATTTCGAGGCTGCAGGCGGGCAGGGCGGCGTTCCCGGGCGCATCCCTGGATCCCGGCATTCCCAGGAGCTGCAGTGCCCTCTGGAGGCTCCCGCACCCCGGGGAGCCGAGAGCCGCAGCCTCGCACACCGAGCCCCGTCCTCTGCGGGCGCTCGCTGCCAAAGCACGGGGCGAATCTTCCTGTGCTCCCAGCATAAGCGGCTGTGTTTTCCTGAGGCACGGAGTCAGGGCTGCTGCTCCAGACCGTGCTGAGGAACACTGGCGTCCTCCAAGCAGACAAGGCAAAGGGAGCGGGTGAAACAGGTGGAGAAGAGGTGAAGTGCCTTGCCAAAGACCGGTCTGCTGGCACTGGCAGAACTGCTTCTTCCCGGTTTCTCTGGGCCACAGTATTTGGGTGCTGTGAACCCCACGGTTCAGCTGGTGAGGTTGGTGTTACACTTGGTGCAGCTGATCTGATACACCTTGTGAGATATACTATGAAATCATTTGTTTGCTAAGGTGTATTTGAGCTCATTTAACCCCTCATGAGGGGAAAACTGCACTGGCCAAACATAATGAAAGTATTTTTTTTTCTGATGCATAGATACTGCCACAATAATGATTAGCAGTAATAATCAGCGTTAGTCTTACTTGCCTTAAGAATAAAGTAATAGAAGTTAGGGAAGACCTGTGAGTCATCACTTGGACTTTCCCTACCCACCCCAGAGTGAGAGATTCCCAATCTGTTTCAACTTTCTTAAAGCCCAGTTATTTTTACAGACTCACAACTATGAGCCATTATCCAAAATGGACCATCACATCATCATTGCAGAATGCAAATAAAAGTCATTGAGAACAGCATCTCTCTTTAGTTGTAGCTCTGCTTTCCTGTTTTGATTGTCAGCTCAGAACTGGCAAATTTCAACCCCTCTCCCCCTGCCATGGTGAGAGGGACCGTGAAGGCAGAGGTGAGTGCTGCAGCAGCACTGGGCTCTGCTACAGGTAGCTGAAGGCCCCAAACTGATCTAAACTGTCCTCCACCTGATCTAAGTGAAGCGGCAGGGAGCACACTACTGCGTGACTTGACATAACATCTCTTTAAAGTAGGATTCCAGTGTGCTGAGAGACCTATAACCTGCCCAGAAAGTGACTGTGTTTCCACGATGTCCGGTACAACAATGAATACAAACCACGTTTAGCAAAGAGATACTGAAGAGTATCACTGTGAGTGAAGGGTCTTCTCTGTAGAAGAATAAATAGGTAGTATGTCATCTTAAGTAGGAAGCAGGGTGACAGCATTTTTAAGAAACCCTGCAGCAAAACCTCTCCCCTGGCCCTCTGCTCTGCAGGCGTAAGTACAGACATCACACCCCCTGTTGGGATTTGCATCTGTCTTCCTTATGGCATGTTTGACTTAATTCCATCCTACAGTTCATGGGTTCTCTTTCCACATTTCTAAGGTACACATTGATTCCTTTTAATCTTCCTGGATAACTTATTCAGTCCTGTCTCTTCATCTGTCTTTGTTCTTCCTTGAATTTCCCTGTTTGTATTCTCCACCTCATGTTTTTTATCTTCCACTTTTATCATGTTCTCTGTCCTGTTCTGCATCACAGTACTGTCCCACATACTGAAGTTGATCCATTGCCTTTGAAATAACAGGCCACAAATATTATACCTTGTGTATATCATCTCCATTTATGTCTACTTCTTTTTGCATTTACAGAAATCTTTATCTAATGAAGGTCAAACCTCCTGAATTCTTTCCAGCTCTCTCTGTTCCATTTATTCTCCTGGGCATGCTGAATTTGCCTGTTGTTTTTTTTCTATTTCTAGTTCATTTCTGATGGATAGTAAGTGTTTACAATATTGAGTAACCTGAAACAATTTCTAAATTCTATCTTTATTCCAAACCAATTTCCAGTCTAAGATTTCAGCAGTGCATGTACATATATTGATTGTGGAGAGCCCTTTTCCTTCTGGCACCATAGGATCTGATTAGCTTCAGGGAGGAATTGCCTGTGGCTGATTCAAACCTCTGCTTGCTTTCCAATAGTTCTTGCTTTATCAGTGCCAGGCAGTGTATATCTTTTTGGTGTAGTTGATCTCTGCCAATTAATATTTTTTAATATATCTTAGGCTGTGTTTTAATGTCACATTTGATCTTGCTGTATACTCTTCTCCTTCAGTGCCTTCCTAATAGCACACACGTTGATTCTGCAAACGTTCATTCCCTTCCATTTTATCTGTTGGGTTGTTCATCACTGCTGTCATTCCTCCCTTCTTTGGCAGTTAGGGTTGGTTGAAAGATGTTTTGGCATCGTTCATCTTTTGGTGTGCTGATGTGGAACTTCGATAAGCCAGGACATGCTTACACTCAGATCCATGTTGTATTAAAAATTTATGCCTTTTTAATATAAAGATGTTAGAGCACTCCTTGTTCTTTCCTTATAGCAAGTTAGGAAGGCTTTAATGTCAAGACTATACTGATCGAAAGAAAATGTTTTATTGGTTCAGTGGCACTGGCAAATTGTGGTTCCTCATTAATCCACTGGGCATGTGAAACAAGGATGAGAACAGTGTAACTCCATTGCTTCAGCAATGAGCTTTCTCCCTTTTCATGTGCACAGTAATCTGCTTCTTCTAAACAACCAGTGTGGGAGGCAGTCAGCCCTCAGCTGAGGAAAATGTGGTTTTGTCCCATGGATGTGTCCTCAGCACAAAGTAACCTGAGACTATTCATTTGTTTTATTTCACTTGTAAAAGAATTAAATGACTACATGATCCCCAGGGTGCAGGCATTATGTGCTTATTTGACATGCCCTGCAGAGGTTTATCAGAAGCAGATATGAACTACTGTTCCTACTGAGATGTGTTACTTTTTTTGCACAGCTAATGCAAGGCAAGGGCTGTAAGGAGGAGCTCAGTGCCAGCAGTCCCAGTCAGTTGCAAGCTCTGCAGAGGAACACTCAGAGTTTGACATTTTGAGACAAGCAGCAAAGCCATCTTCCCTGGATTAGTGGGAGTCTTAACACAAAGATTTCCATGGCATGGTGTTTGTTACATAGGCAGCAAGACTGGCATCCACACTGGACCCTTTTGGTCTTAGCATTTCTAAGTCTGTACTCAGAGCTTTGTTAGAACAGACCAATGAACATTAAGGAAGTTCTAGAGGATAAAATATATTTCTTCTTTATTTAGAAGTGGAAACTGTGAAAGATTTTCTAAACGAATGGTTCTTAGCATGCCAGGAAGATGCCTGGTTAAGTAGCTGGAGGAATGTTTTCAGTAAACAACCTGCTGCTTGTCTAACAGTAACTTCGCAGTGTAAGCACAGAGTTAATTTTCTGGAGCAGTAGCTCATCTTTATCACTTCAGCATTCCAAAAGGAAATTGTTTCCATTATCTGTCAAAAGAGTTGCTGGGACATTATTACTTTAAATGGCTATTAAGAAATGAACAACCGAAACTTCAGTCAGTGAAATCTGTGCTAAAGATAAGAATTTCTGGATTTTATTTCCTGACTATGGACAAGGATCTAGTTCTCCTTAGAAGTATTTCCACAACAAGGCAACTGATTCACGCTGTAAAAATGCAGTAGAGAGAGAAAATTATTTTAGCCTTATAAATTTTCAATAGCACATTCAGAAACACAAAAATAGATTCATTGAAACATTTGAATGGGAGCTGTTACACTGGTGGTTGGAAAAGACAAAGTGAGTGGAGGCTTAACCACTACCTGCCTGGTAATTTACCAAATGCATGGGACGGAGCAATCCTACCACAGCACTTAAGATTTCTATTAGATAATTCTGCCATGCAATTCTAAAATAAATTTTTAAAAAAACTAAAACAAAAAAACCCAAACCCAACATCAAAACAAAACCACCAACCAATGAATTAAAAAACTTTTTCCCTCTCTAATCTTCTATGTTATCCTCACCCCTCAAAAGCTGTGTGTGACTTGCAGTATCGCTTTGCCCAGAAATTTAGGTTGTCTTTATAAGCACTGCCTCTTATAGCAGTGTAGAGCAGTGGTGTTTCCACGTGCAGCAATGTCTCTGTACCTACAACCGTCTTTTTAGCATTCAAATGATCTCCCAATACTGCAGCTTTAATCTCTGGAAATAGGCCAAAATATTGTCTAATGTAGCACACGAGCTGCAGCACTACCAGTGGTAACAGGATGCAGAGGTCACCTTCGCCATATTTCAATCAAGTGTTGAAGGGAAACGGGATTGTTATTGCTCTGGCTGCTCAGATGTGTCCTCTGGAAGCTTAACTTCATGAAGAGAAGACCTGCATCTCTTCTGTTGTCAGTGAACTAAAAAAGTACTTCACAGCCCTGTGGTTGGCTAAGCCACTGAACGGGCTGAGAGGTTATCCCTGGAGTTATTCAAGAAGAGACTGGATGTGGCACTTAGTGCCATGGTCTAGTAGACAAGGTGGTGTCAGGTCAAAGGTTGGACTCGATGATCTCAGAGGTCTTTTCCAATCTAGTTAATTTTGTCAAAAAACAGACTACCTAGCAGTCAGTATCTGGAACTCAAAATCAGAAGTGCAGTCTGGAAGAGATTTTTTCACTTTCTAAAACATTATGGAGAAAACTGACATTGCTGTTGGAGTGGAGGTGGGTTTGAGGCCCGGCAGGAATGCTTTGTGGATCCCAGGAGGGAGATTCCTTCACTGATGGAGCTGCTGG
This sequence comes from Pitta sordida, assembly GCA_013390025.1. Classification (NCBI taxonomy): domain Eukaryota; kingdom Metazoa; phylum Chordata; class Aves; order Passeriformes; family Pittidae; genus Pitta; species Pitta sordida. The sequence continues at coordinate 12,057 of WEKX01006321.1, read as the reverse complement.
CTGTGAGGGCAGAGCAGAGTCTCTCACTGTGCCACAGCTGTGCCACCCCTGCAGCGCTGTCAGGCACAAACCTTCCCTCTCCCAGTAAAGTCAGTGTGGAGCATGGAGAACAGTTGTGGTTAAGTTGGTTTATATGAGCGTTTTTTGGTATGTCAGTCTTTCAGCTTTCAGCAAGTTGTGCCTGTTATAGCTTCATAAATGGGTTTATGCCATGTTACACATTTACATGATTCACTGTTGCATTTGAATGCACTCCATATAATGGAAAGTAAGACAGCAAATACATTCTGTTCTGATCTACCTTGTTCTGCCTGAGAATAAACAAACCTTTTATCTTCATCTCATGCATTATTACTAACAAGTTTCTGAAGTATACACATAAGAGTCTGGACTCCACTGTACTGCACACAACTTCCAGAAATGGTAAAAGATTTAGTATCTGCTCTGTGGGAGACTTCAAAGAGTGTGTGTTTCTGCTTTGCTCAAAGAAATAAAATCCTTAGGAACAAATTCTAAATCAAATTTTGAATGTAATTACAGAAAAAAATGAAGAAAAATAACTTTGAAGACGATAATTCTATATCATTAATCTAATAGCTCGCTTTATTTGACTCCAAACTTTTTTCTGCCAGTCTGTTCTGCGATATTCAGTATCATCATGATGTTCATATAGTACTCTATCCATACAGTATTTTCATAACCCTGATAAGTTACAGCTATTTTTCCATATTTAAAAAAAAAAGAAGTAGTAATGTTGGAATGTAACTCGTTGTAACTGATTAACACAATTGTACAGAGAAAGCAAATGAAGTCTGTAAATTTTCGTGAAGAATAGGTTATTCTGTAAATTGTGTGCCAGGAAAGCCTGGAAAAGTGACTTACTTGTAAGTTCTAAGGAATAAACAACTTTTCACCTAAAAGATTTTACTGAAAGGGCAATATATACATGCATCAGAAGTATCCAGATGCACAAAGGCATAGGATAATAAAGGATAATGCTCAACTGGAGAAAGATACTCTGCAAAAATGACACCATGATGTTCTGTAATTGCCTTTCACTGGCAATTTATCACTTACATTGAATAAAAAGCCTTGGAAGCTCAACTAGGTGATAGGAGAGCATTATTTCCATTTCATGCATCATCATGACTGATTGAGAACATAAAGACCAAATTACTTTTGGATGCATCTGCATAACTTCACAGCCTGCAGTGATGTGGTGCTGTTTTATCTATCTATATAATCCAGGGTGGGTGTGTTTACAAAATAGCCCTGTTGATTTCATTATTTCATTATGCAGGAATCAATGGAATAAAATGTACAGAAAACACTTGGTTTGACAGTAAAGACAGCAAAGTCACCCTGAAACTAGATCATCTCCAGAGTCCCCTTCTGACCCTACCACAGCTGTGATTCTGTGAAAGTTCCAGGAAAAAAAATATATTCAACTGAATTTGGTGTGAAAATTCTAGTATCAGTTATGCAGAACTAGACAAGGCATTTAACAAACTAGTATGTTCCAATGTCAACTAATTCTAGTTCTCCTCAAAAATGTCTTGGAGAAAGAAATAAGAGAAATGTGCCCTTTGGTTTTGCCGGCAAGATTCTAATTTCCTGCCTGTAAGACTATCTGTAGTTAGCTTGGAGCCCTTTTTTGTTTTCTTTTGTTTTTTTAAAGGGAGCTTGGCTAAAGAGCAGCAGGGTATAGGAGATATCACACACGGTTTTAACTCCCCCCTCCGATGATTTGCACATTGACACAGTTTGGTTTGTGTCTGTCTGTTCTACCCTCAGGGTCAGCGGACTTTCTCCTTTCATGGGAGACAATGACAATGAAACCCTTGCCAATGTCACCTCAGCAACGTGGGACTTTGACGATGAGGCTTTTGATGAAATCTCTGAGGATGCCAAGGACTTTATCAGCAATCTACTGAAGAAAGACATGAAGTAAAGCAGCAGGACTAGATACACTTTCTGTGCTTGCATTTAGCTGAACTTGTCATTCGTGTTTCCCCACTCCACATGGCCGCAGCACCGCTGGCGATACTTTATAAGGAGCTGTGCGTGGTGTGTGTGTGTGCAGCGCTCCTCTGTTTTACTGCGGGGTGCAGGGGCTGAATGGAGCACTCGCTTTCAATCGCCAGCTCCTTCTGCTCTTCCCTTCCCTCGGGCAAGATGCACCCCGAGGTTTTGTGTGGCCACTCTTTTCTTCACTGTTGCCGTGACAGGGATTCCTGCTTGACACGTTCAGTCTCGTTCTGAATGGGATGCAATTTTCCCATGTGTTGCTTTTAAGTGGGGGGCACCTCTGAGCAGGCAGCTTTCCTATAAATGGAGTAATTGGGCAAGGAAAAATCACAGTGTCTGAACAAACCAAGGAAAGGAAACGTACTTCTTCCAATGAGTTTGCAATTGGATGGATGGAGAACAGAGGGTTATTGATCTGTACGCCATGAGCAAAGTGAAGAACGGGTGTGGCTTGAGAGATTCAAATATTTCTAGTGTTTTAGATATTCAGGAGGGTAATATGTGTTGGGATGGGGAAATCTCTGCAACTGAAGGAAGGGAGATGCTGGGATGGGGTTCTTGCCAGCACGAAGTAGCTGAATCATTGCCACTGTGGCTCTGCTGTATATATTCCATGCCTAAAGCATATGGCTTTTCCTGCTCTGTTTTATAATGTTTTATTAACACTTAAAAATGCACAGTTTTCTCTCAAAAGGATCTACAGAAATTGTGGAAGTGAGTTTAAGAAGTAAGCAGAGCTGGGAAAGCAGTGCCATGTGATCTATGTTGCTAAATTTAGGAAACAGAAAAATCAGGTCTCAGAAAAGAGAGCATAAAATAACAATATAACAAAATAATGTTACAGCAGGTAGGTTTACCTCCCATTATTGGCAACACTGACTGGTCTTTTTATACGAAAACAGGAGTCGCTTAAATTGTACTCAATGTCTTCAGCATCCCTGGCTGCAAAAAGACACCAAAAACATGGAAGCCAAAAAACTTTCCAAAGATAGGATGAAGAAATACATGGCCAGAAGAAAATGGCAGGTAATGAATAGGACTGGGAATTTGGCTGAATATCCTAATAAGTCTCTTTATTTCTAATGTTTATGATTCTGAGAAACCCATCGTGTCACGCCAGGTGGTTTCTGCTGGCAGTGAAAGCCCTGGTGTGGCAGGACAGCAGGGTTGGTTTCTGCACTCCAGCAGTAGGAGGGTACACGGCTGCACGTATATTACACGTGATGATGCCGTTTCAGGATGCTAAGAGGGGTATGCCCATCTCTCTTCCCTGCAGTCTCCCTGCCACTGAGGGCTGGGGGATTAAGTAATCCTGTACCTGAACAGTTCAGGTAAAACTTATCTGCCTGGCTTCTCCAAAGATACTTTATTCTGTGGCAGTTTCATTCTACTAAATCTGTAGTTCTGTCCTGTTGGAGCCCAAGATTCTCATGGATTCAGTCAGACTGGTTTAATAATTTTCTTTGACGTATTTGATCTCCATATCTTCTCTTTTCTTAATTGTGGAACTGTTGTAGTGGGTCCATCTGTGCTGTGCTGGTAGCTAGAGGAGTTTGTGTTGAGTTGTGTGAAATCCTGGATCCAGCCTTTTGAGTAACACAAAAAATATTAATTTATGTAAATCTACCTTGCATTTCCTCTTATGTCCTACTGTACATGTTTCTTGGAGCTCATGCGAGCTGTACAGAAATACAAGTGTCCGTACCAGAGCCAGCATAGTTTGAGCGTATTTTAGTGTCCTGGTGGTTGATCCTCGATCCTGTCAGAGGTTTTCTTTCATCATGCACATGGTAGTTTCTCATTCATTTCATATTAGCTCGTTATCCATCTTTGATGAAACTCAGTCCATCCCAGTGGCTGTGGAGAGAGCCGCCCCCCACCAGAGTTCAGTTCCAGTTCGACAGGACGCAGCTCTTTTGCTGGCCCTCCTCTCGCACAGTGCTTTTTATCCCCAGCAAGCGGAGACATTCATTTAGGTATGAGTTCATCAGGGGAAGTTTATATCTGCAACTAAATTTGGTAATTCAGTCCAGCCTGCTCTGTCTCTCCTAAAACAACAGAGCTATATATAAGCAGTTTGTCCAACAATTCCAGTGAGGTTTGCAGAGATCTCAGATAATTTGTCCGAAGCACGATTGTTGCAGAAAATCACATGCCTGTTGGATTGGATTGATCAGAAGCCTTTTATGTTATGTCTTAGAAAACAGGCCATGCTGTCCGAGCAATAGGAAGACTGTCATCCATGGCAATGATTTCTGGTATGAGTGGGAGGAAGGCCTCTGGGAGCTCGCCTACCAGCCCTATAAATGCAGACAAAGCAGAGAATGAAGGTAAGGAATTTTTCTTCACCGTATTTTTACTTTTCTCTGAATCAATCTTACTAAAACATCTAGCAAAATGCTGGAGACTAATCATCGAGTTGGATACTCCTGCGCGATCTCTCTCTCTCTCTCTGCTTTTCTCTTCCTGTTTTTTAAAGAAATCTGTCAAAAATTAATTGTACTCATATTGTTCTGCTACTCAAAATGCCCCAGTATAAGTACAGGCAGTAAACTCTTCTCTTTTTAAAGCCAAAGAATTAAGGCAGATTTGTCAGCTGCACTTTCTCTGAGTTTGGGAATGCATGTTTATACAAAGATGACAGTGATGTATTGCCTTCTCAGGCAAGCAAGCAAGCAATAAAGTATTAACACTTTGTGTAACCAAGACACATACCCTGCACTAACCATGCTCCTCAGATGGAGCATTTAAGGGAAAAGATACTGTGTCTTCATTATTCCCCAAATCCCCAGCTGTAACGTGGATTTGTGGTGTGTAAAAATCAGATGTACAAATGTTTGACACTGCTGAAAATCAAACAAGTCATTTTGACAAATCCACACAGACTGTGGGCCTGATACAAGTGCAGCTGTTTCAATCCTCTGACTAGCAAAAGTCCAGGTTTGGTTAGAAAGAAATTCATGGAAAAAATAACACAGATCCATAGAGTGCTGCCTTGCAAGTCAATTCTTTCTATTTATGGTGTGAATCTTTGTCCAGCTGCAAAAGCTTGGTGCAAAACTAAGCAGCCAATGTCCTTGCTGTCCTCTTAGTATTCCAGAATTAAGTGAAATAAACAATGCTTTCATTACCATCTGGTAATTAAAATAAAATGCATCTTTTGAGATCATGCCCTCTAAAACCGTTAACTACCTCTTCACTCTCCTCCAGATGCTTTCCTTGAAGAAGTGGCTGAAGAAAAGCCCCATGTAAAGCCATATTTCACTAAGAAAATCCTTGACATGGAGGTTGTGGAAGGAAGTGCTGCTAGATTTGACTGCAAAATTGAAGGTATGTCTTTTTCTTTTTTTCCATCCTTGCCAGCTTTCTGCAATGTGCAGTTGTTCAACTTTTTCAATTTTTTTTTCCTGTATTATTGTTGAGCTGGTGCAATTTTGCTTTATATTGGTAATATTCTGCATGTCACAGCATGAGTGTGTTGCAGTAACACAAATTATTTGGAGCTGTATGGGCTTGTTCTGTGCTTGCCATAGAACAGAAGTCTCCAAGAGTCAACATGTGAATCACTAATTCAGAATAGCAAGTGGGAACTGTCATATGATTTTTGAGGGTAGAACAGTAAAAACTAGATGCAAGGTAATACCATACTGAAAGAGTATATTCTCAGAGACTGCTAAGCAGAGACCAAGATTTAGTGGGAGCTCACTCATCTGAAATGACAGACGGATTTCAGGTGGCCTCAAGAGAACTTTACATTGTATTAATAAATACATTGTATGAATAATAAATACAATATAATACATAGTAATAAAGGCAAAGACATCCCTAATAGTGCATATGCTTGATAATATAATTGCACTGGTTACATAAGTCACATTTAGAAAATATTGTGTTACTGTTTGGATTTTTTTTATATTTACGAGTTCAAAAAAGAAAACAGATTGGAATATCCAGACAGAAAGCATAAATTTATAAGATGGCACATAAGGAGCATGGGCTTGGTCACCCCAGCAGTCTGAAGGCCAAGATCCCTGGCACTTCTGCTGCAATGGGATTGAAACTTCTGTATCTCAGCTGTGGATGAAAACTAGAAATTAGGAGAGAAGAGCTGTGAAAAGAAAATGGATAGACTCAGTACCATACAGCATGTGTTCAAGTTAATTTAGAATCTAAAGGTGCACAAACTGCCTCACTGACCTGCTTGTTTGTTTCTGTGCTTCCCATCTCTTTCACTGCCTGTGTTTCCTACCACACAGTGGAGATGTGAGGCTGGATTATTATTGCTGATGGATGCTCAGAGTGAGGGGCATGTGCACAAGTACTGCACGGAGTAAAACAGACGGATGTACCACAGCTGATGTTCCAAACTGTCCAGTGTATTACTGTAATGTTCATTGTGAATTAAGGATTCTTGCACTTTATTTCTGCTCAGTGGGAAGTTATCCTCCAGTCACAGTTCAGAACTTGGCTGAGACAACAAACCTTTCATTTGTTATAGCAGCCAAGAGTACTGTATAAGGGATTGTTCTCCAGCAGGCATTGTACAGCTCTGCTCTGGAGGCTTAGCAGAGCCATTTGCCTCACAAAGGCTCCAAAACTCCTGTGGAGACACATAACCAAAATGCTTTTCTTAGACTCCCTCACTTTTTCTAACAAACACAGAGAGAAAATGGGAGTACCACATACAGGACAGGCTGGCTTGTAAGGAGCAGACTAGGAGAAGGAAGATTCAGAATAGCCACAACAAAACAACCTCAGAAATGTATTAAATTGTAGTTGTAGCCCGAAAAAGCTTACCCTCCAAGTTGCTAATCTCGCTGTTGGGAACTCTGGTTTGCAGAAAAGCTGCAGTGTAAGGTGAGCTTCACTCTCGGGAGTCTCTCACTGGCTGATGTCTGTGGCACACAAAAATCTGTCTGCTGGCCCTGCTAAAGGAAAAGGAAAGAGGAATCTAGCGATTACCGCAGTGCTCACTTGCAATTTTCATTATTCATAATAAAGTTGTTTCAGGTAAATGTGAAGTAAAAAAGCCTCACATCATCTACATTTATTTTCCATAGAATTAAATATCTATCAACATATTGACACGTCCATACACAGAGAGGGAATTAGAGTGTACAGCAATTTTGGATAATATGTTGATTGCAGTTGCTGTTCTCTCTCCTCTCTTGCAGGTTATCCGGACCCTGAGGTGATGTGGTTCAAGGATGACCAGCCTGTCAAAGAGTCCCGTCACTTCCAGATAGATTATGATGAGGAAGGGAACTGTTCTTTGACTATTTCTGAAGTATGTGGGGACGATGATGCCAAATACACCTGCAAAGCTGTTAACAGCCTTGGGGAAGCCACGTGCACCGCAGAGCTCCTTGTGGAAACAATGGAAAAAGAAGGGGAAGGAGAAGGAGTAGAAGAAGACGAAGAGGAGGAAGAATGAAACAAGGCTTAAAAAAAAACCCAAAAAGAAAAAAAATATATTTAAAGACTCTCCTTATAAGGCTCAGAAAACCAAGTTATCAAAAGCACCTTGTGTGATATGTAGGTCTTTGAGGGGGTGTTATTTCAGCATGATCAGTTGATACCTGTTTGCTTTATACACGGGCATTAATTCGAATCAGCAGGCACTTTTAAGTTGCTAGCATGATTGGATTGACTTTAAGCAAATCATCAACTAAGTTGCCCAGTCTATTTTTAAAACTAAATGTATGGAAAACAAGTCTACAGTTATATTCTGAGCATCTTAAAGAAAAACAGTCTATTTACTGTGCTCATTGCTCTGTACCATCACTTTCCTCAGTCAAAACTGCAGCTAAGTTGGCTCCCCAAGATCTAGTTTACAAGGAATCATTGGCCAGACATGCAGTGAATCTCTCCAGCCCTTAGGAATAGTTTGCTCCCTGAGCTGTACCTTCCATAAGGGAAGGTTTCACACAGCCAGCACTGCAATTTGTTTGTTGGCATGGTTCATTTTTCATTTGCTTTAAGCAGAATCTCACAGTCCTGACTTCAAACACATTTACTGCCCTTTGTCAGTGTGCTGTTCGTGCCACCGTAATACTGGCAAACACTAAACATCCAGGTGGTTTCCCAGGATACTCCTGATCTTGCTTTTAGCCAGCTGATCACACTTTGTCATGTTTCCCTTATGGAGCCTGTCACTTGAGTGCAGTTACAGCTGCCTACTTAAGAAACAGACTGAAAACACAAAGACTGAGAATATTTTGTGTTTCTGGTCCATCTAATAACAACTTACGATTCATATATATGCTGCTGTGAAAAAACAGGTTATTGCACAATCTGTGATCTGTGCATGTGTGTGAATGGAATCCCAGGTTAGTTAAAGTTTTACTTGCATTTATTTGGAAATCGCAAAACAGATTTCAACTGATGATAAGCTGGAAACTCCTACAGATTTTTGGAGTAGCCCAAAAGTTAGTGGCCTGGATTACAAACTCCTCTATACTTAGCAGTTTCCAAAGAATCTTAACCTATATAGGACCTATTTCTACCTTATGAGTTTGACTGTCTTGTTTTTGTCTTGAACCTGCACCAGTAAGGCTGTTGCGTTTTTAAAAACGCAAAAAAATAAAGCAAAAAAAAAATCCAAACCCCATTTTTCCCCCTCAGAAATGGTTAATGCACTCAGACTTAGTAACTTTGCTTTCCTTTCACAGTATTGGCACTTTTAAATTTTTGTTGTTGTTCAGAGGTAATATCAGAGGCTGCAAGGTGATATGCATAATCCAAAACCAGTGTGTCTTATATCTATGTATCATTCCAAAAGTTTTCTTTTCCACTTTTTGTGTGTAAAGTGCAACCATTTGCATTTCAAAGGTTACCTCTTTAAAAAAACAAATTACCTTAAATCCTCACCATTAAGTAGTCAGTGTACTTTAATACAGGTGTGTACATCATCAGCCTTAGGTTGTTTGATATTACCTAGTTGTGTATGTTTCATATGATTTGCTCTTCTACATTCAAAGCTCAGCTAATGTGGGTGACACCATGGGTTTTAACTGCTTTACTCTTTGTTGCTAAATTCAGATTGCCAGCATGTCTTTTCCTTTTCGATTGATAAAACCTCTTGTTATACTAAACACAGTATTGCCACAATTCCTTATACAGAAAGGTTTTGAATCTGATTTAGAGCATACAAGGCTTTCCTCACGTTTTTGGTTTTTTTAAAAAATGTTTTAGGCAACAACGGGGTGTATTTTGTACCTTAATAAAAATATGCTGATGTTCTCCCTGTTTGTTAAACCATCAGAATTGCAAAGATGAGACCGCTCCGGCTGTAGTTGCTCACGGTTCCTAAATAAATACTACCACAAAGCAAGCTCCTCGTATCCTCTGTTGCAGGCGTCACCGTGTTCATGTTGGCTCAGCGTCTCCTCCTGCTCTGTCCTGAGAGCTGCTGGGCACACAAATGGATGAGATGGCACCAGTGAAACCTCCCCGATCTCTGAGGTGCTGCTGCACTTCTCCTGTCCCATCAGCGCAGGCTGGTGCTGTGCAGAGGCTGCTGTGCCCCCGCAGGGACAGCCAGGGGCTGGCTCTCTGTGCCATGTGTGTGCCACACATCTCCAGCAGCATCACAACCCTCATCATGCACAGAATGGACAGAAATGGGGACGTGGACGGGGCACCATGGCAGTTGTGGCTTTGGTTTACAGTCGAGAATTCCCTTAAGGTGGGGAAATGTGTAGTTCTTAAAGAGTGTATAAGAGCAGGAGAGAAAAAAATGAGGGAAGTATCAATGTAGATGTGAACCTACACTAAGGTTCCAAAGATGAAGACAAATCTGCTTGTGCTGCCTTGTGCAGACTTCTTCTAACGTGCAGTCCAGGACACCATGGACCATGCAGGACTGAAATCCCCCAAAGCAAAGGTTGTGAAACACCCTGCTTATAGCAACACACTTCTTGAGCAAATCCTCATCCCTTCAGTCATCTTGGCAAGGTTGGCCTCACTGTCTCCTGAATGTAACTGACTTTATTCTGTCCTGGTAGGCAGATGCAGGGAAAGGTCCGTCTTTGATGGGCTGTTCTGTGGGCACAGCAGGGTCTGTCAGTACAGATACTGGGTATAAAACCCCACAGACCCAGAATTGGTATTCCTGCCCAGATTCTTCCCTTCTTTCTTCTACTTTATTAGACCTTTTGGGTCCCACAGGCTATAACCTGCTTTTTTTTTTCTCCCAAGGATGGCCCAAGAAGCTTACCATATCCCTGCTGGAAACAATGACTTTGACTTCAAAAATTATGTGCTATTCATCTAACTCAGCTCTGAGCAATTGCTACCAACCTGTATTTGACCTCATATTTTTTTTGTCTGAACAATAGAAATATATTTCCACTGAAGAAAGCTATTTTATGTACTTGACAACCTGTCTCATTTTTCCAGCCATCCTAATTGGCCTAATAAAAGGCATTACCTCTTTCTATAAGCCTCGTCTTGCTTGTATAATGTTTGCAGAAAGCCACTACTGGGGGCTTGTAGAGTTGAAGCAACCCCCAATACCAGAGTTGTGCCCTAGACGAATCACTTAACTCTCCTTCTATTTCTTTTGTATGACATTCAGTCTTATCAAGAAACATGGAAAATTTGGGACTATCTGCTGCTTTTCAGTACTCGCGTTTCGGGATTTGCAGAAACTTAACTTACTTAATGACTGGCCTGTCCAACCACCCAAGCACCCTGTGCATACTTCTGGTTGATGGAAGACACATTTGCTAATTGCATGTGTGGTGTGCAGACTGCTGGGTCGCTGCTTCTCTTGGCCCACGAGGAAGACAGCACCAGCCTTCACAGCCCTCTCTCCTGCAGTGACTGTCAGGCTTTGAAAACACAGAACATTTTCTTTTGGTGCATACATGAACAATGCATTAGTTGTTACTCTAATAATCATTGGGATATTTATTAAAACATTGCATTAAAACATTAGTGCTTGGAAACAGAATTTTCATAAATCATCTTTGCATTTTGAGCCCCATCGCTTGCAAGAGACATGGACATAAAACCATGACTTTATTAGGCCACAAAAAGACTCATGTATTGCTGGGACGGGAAGCGAGGCTTATGTTGTTGTTCTGCACCACTCATAAAGGGACTGCACCATGACATGCATGGGAAATAAACTGAGAATTGCTTATGGAAGTTGAGACATAACTCCAGGGAGTGTTTACAACTTCTATAGGGGGAAAAAAATAAAAGTTCTTCACTGTAGCTCTCCAGAGCTCTTCTGTCTGCCCTGAGGATTCTCGAATGCGTGTGGCTGGGAAAGCTCTGCAGGCTTTGCTCTCATAGGGAACTTCAGCAGGAAAAGAGTTACAGCCCTGGCAGCTCTCGGCAGTGCATTCACACAGGATCACTGAATTGCTGGGGTTGGAAGGGACCTCTGAAGATCATCCAGCAGAACTCCCTCTGCTAAAGCAGGGTCACCTGGAGCGGGTGACACCGGAACACATCCAGGTGGGTTTGGGATGTCTCCAGAGAGGGAGACTCCAGGTCTGGACAGCCTGTTCCAGTGCTCTGCCACCCTCAACACAAAGAAGCTCTCCCTCATTTTGAGGTGAAACTTCTCGTGTTTTAGTTTATGGCCGTTGCTCCTCGTCCCGTCACTGGGGAGTCTGTAACCATCCTCTTGGCACCTGCCTTTGAGGAATTTATACGCATTGATGAGATCCTCTCTCAGTCTCCTCCTCTCTAGAATAAACTACAAAAGTGATGAAAACCTACTAAACACTCCAAAAGTAACCTTACCGTGCCAACTAACGCTAATTCATGTCTATAAGGACACGACAGACCTATTTCTTCCCGAAGAGGGGCATTGTGAGCTTTCCCTAAACACCCGCCGAACAGGTCACCGATCCGGGCACGGCATCACCCGGGGAACTTGCCGGCTCGGGTCGGCCGTGCCCGGTCCGGCTGTTCCCGGTCCGGCTGTTCCCGGTCCGGCTATTCCCGGTCCGGCTGTTCCCGCTGCCTGCGGAGCGCGGCCCCTCCCGGCGGCTGCGCGGCCCTGCCCTGCCC
>WEKX01006319.1:4098-17432 GCA_013390025.1 Pitta sordida | reverse complement strand
AGGACTCTGACACCAGGTACTGGCAAAGGGGGCAGCTCCGCCGGGCTCTGCCGGTGCCCCCCGCGCCCACCGCAGCCTCCCGCCCCCCGCAGGTGCCTTTCGCAGCGGTGGCAGCGCGGCGGGAACGCCTCCAACTCCTGCACGGTGCTGGCGCTGCTGGGAGCACCCTGCGCCTTCATGGGCTCGCTGGCCCCCGGCCCTGCCGCCGAGTAAGTGCGGTGCGGGCATCCCCCGCACCACCGGGCGCCGGGCCGGCTCGCCCTGACACGCCTTGCTTCGGCCGTTCTGTGTCACTGTCATCGGCAGTCCCGACCCCCGGCTGCCCGCCCGCCTCCACCGTCACCCCCAGCGCCCGCCCTTCTGGGGGTGCGCGGAGCCCCTCACCCCGCCCTCTGTCCCCCCAAAGCTTCATCACGGCGGACTTCCAGCGCCGGGGTGTGGACGCGTCCCTCGTGGCCTGGCAGCCCCGTGGGGACGTGCCCTGCGCCTGCTGCCTCGTCAACGCCGCCAGCGGCTCCCGCACTATCGTCCTGCACGACACGTAAGGGCCCCGAGCCTGTCGCCCGCGGGCAGCGCTGGGCTGTGCCGGGTGGGGTCACCGACCCTTCCCGCTGCCTGCCGGGAGGTCCCGCGTGTCCTCGCAACCGCACGCACCATCACCGCCGGTGGTCCCCGCAGCCCCCTGTCACCCCCTGTGCCGCCACCGGGAGTGGCGGTGACATCCCCACAAAGCCACGCGCCCTGGAGTGTGGGACAGCCGGCATCGCACCCGGCAGCTGCCCGGGGCCGGGCTGGTGCTCCCTCGGCCGTGCCGAAGGGTCAGGGACCGTTTGGCATCGCTGTCCCCTCCCCGGCCACAGCCTGCCCACCTCAGGGGCCCGGGCTCCATCGTTAATGATTCACTCGGGCAGTGCCACCCCCGAGACCTCTGTCCCGGCAGCGTGCGCCCCTCGGCAGCCCCTGGCACTGCCCTTCGCCCCCGGCCGCCTGCCGGGCCGGGGATGCCCCGCCCCACCTGGCGCCCGTCCCGCAGGAAACTGCCCGAGGTGACAGCCCGCGATTTCGAGCGGGTCGACCTGTCCCAGTACAAGTGGATCCACTTCGAGGTGAGCCTGGGGCTGAGGAGGTTCCGAGTGAGGATTCCTGGGACTGCGGTGAGCCCGGGGCTGGGGGCCCCTCGGGCTGGGAGCACCCCTAAGGCGGGAGAGCATCCCCGAGTTTCGGGGGGTGCCCCGGGGCTGGCGGTCCCCCGGCGGTGCCGCAGCCGTGCCTGTCCCCGCAGGCCCGGAACGCGGCGGAGCAGGGGGCGATGCTGGACCGGGTGGAGCGGCACAATCGGGCGGCGGCGCCGGAGCAGCGGGTCCGGATCTCGGTGGAGGTGGAGAAGCCGCGGGAGGAGCTGCTGCCGCTGATGAGGCGGGGACAAGNCGCCTGGCTGGGGGAGCCGGGGGCTGACCCCCGCCCCAGCCCCTCGCCCGCAGGTGTTCATCAGCAAGGACCTGGCCCGACACTTTGGGTACCGCTCGGCCCCCGAGGCGCTGCAGGGGCTGCGAGGGCGCATCCAGCCAGGGTATGGGGCGCTCGGGGGATCCGGGAGGTTCGGGGGGTGCACGATGTGCCCCACGCCCACCCCACCCTCCCCTAGGGCCACACTGATCTGCGCCTGGGCCGAGGAGGGGGCTGACGCCATGGGCCCGAATGGGGAGCTGGTGCACTCAGACGCCTTCCCCCCGGAGAACCTCGTGGACACCCTGGGGGCCGGGGACACCTTCAACGCCGCCGTCATCTTCGCGCTTGCAGAAGGTGGGCACGACCCCAGCGTGGCCGTGGCTGAGCCCGGCGTGCCCGTGGCATGGCTGCGCTGCAGACATGGCATGGCCACATCTCACCCTGGGCCCTGTCCCCAGGGAGGACCCTGCAGGACGCCCTCACCTTTGGTTGCCGGACCGCAGGCAGGAAATGTGGGGTGCAGGGCTTCGATGGCATCGTTTGAGCCTCTGCCTGGAGACCCCTGCACCCCACAGACACATGACATCTGCACCCAGACCACCCCCAATAAAGCTTCTCCTGCCCCACCCCAGCTGTGCCCTGTCCAGGGTCCCACTGCCCCAGGGGTGCACTGACCACAGCCCAAGACCACTGGTAGCGCCTCGATTTCTCCATCCAATGCATTACAGGGGAGACCACACGACCACAGGCTCCCCAGGCCCCCAGCCTGGATGCAGGGTGGAGGGCACAGGCCCCCCCCCAACCCTCTGTGCCCAGAGCAGGTCAGGAAGCAGCCAGAGCGTTGCCTGCTGCAGCCCTGCCCACAGACACCTACCCCTCCCCATGGTCCCTCCATGCAGGGGCTGCCTCCCCCTCAGAGACTTCAGCCTCAGAGGCTTCCTCTTCCTCAGCGACATCAGTATTGGGGGCTTCAGCCTCATGGGCCTCTTCTGCCTCCATGGCCTCAGCACTGGAAGATTCCACTTTGGGGGCTTCGTCCCCCCCAGTGTCTCCATCCTCAGCGGCTTTAGCCTGGGTAGCTCCAGTCTCAGGGGCTGCCTGCCCTGAGTCACTCACACCCGGGTCTCCTCCAGGCATCTCTGTGCTCTCCTCAGCCACAGCCTGGTTAGTTGAGAGCAGCTCAGGGGTGTCCAGTAGCTCATGGGGGTCCAGCAGCCCATCCCCATTGAGATCTCTCCTTGCCAGAGCTCGATCCACCAGAGCAGCCACCTGTGGGGACAGGGGTGGGGTGAGGGCCCGGCCTAGGGTCTCTGGGGGTTACAAGGGACCATCCCCATGGAACTCACCGTGTCAGGGTCTGGCTGCCCCCCACCCTGTGCCAGCACCGTGCCGAGCAGCTGCAGCAGCTCCAGCCCATCCAGGCGCCCACTCCTGTCGTGGTCATGGAGCACAACGAGGTAGAGCAGAGCTGTGGGGCACAGGTGCACCATGGGGCTGAGGACTCTGAGCCCACCAGCCCCTCATCGCTGCCCCACGTCCTTACCCTGCTCCCGTGTCATGGCCTCCACATCCTGCTGCAGCGGCCCCAGACCCTTCACCGCACTCCGCAGCAGCCTGGAGGGGAGCGGGGCTGAGGGTGGGCAACTCCACCCCTGCGCCATGGCCCACCCTGCCCACAGGCAGCCAGGCACTGCCGGGACCCCCTCACCCACTGCTGTGCCCCCGCCCCCAGTGTGCAGCCCCAGTCCGGGCTGGGGGTCCCATTGCCGCGGGGTTCCTCAGGACAGGGACTCACGGCAGCACAGGCGACTCTGGGCTCAGAGGGTCGGGATATTCATCCAGGATTGCGGCCGTGGGGAGCTCAGGCCTGGCCAGGAGAGTGACGGTTACTAGGGGGTGCTGCCATCCCCCCTACCATGGCCCCCACAGCCTGTAAGTCCCACCCCTGTGCCCACCCACAGCCAGAGCCTGGCCATGCCCAGGTGCCCACCTGCTCCCATACACTCCACCTGCACCTGTTCCCCTGCACCTCTGCCTGCCCTTGACTATGTCCCCCAAACCTCTGCCCCTCCCACCTGTACCCCCCGTACCTGTGCCCCCCCTCCCTGGGGGCGGGCCGCGCCGCCGGCCCCAGCAGCAGCAGCAGCAGCAGGAGGGTCAGTGTCACCGGCGGGTTCCTCATCCCGCGACCTGTGGCTGCGGCGGAACGAGAGCGGCGGGGTCGGGGGGCCGAGGGAAAGCAGCGTTAGGAGAGGGGCGGGGGCTCCAGGAGCTGCTCCGGTTCCAGCGCGGCGGGGACACGCTGGCACGGACGGGAGGGTGTGTAGGACATGTAGGACAGCGCGGGGGACCAGGACATGGGGGACGGGCTGGCNGGGCCATGCTCTGCCCTGCCCCGGGGGGGTCGGCCCCACACGGGACGTCCCGGGGCACCGGGGGCACATCGCCCCTAAACCGGGACAGGGCGAGGCCGAGAGGTGGGGGCGTGGTCACGGTAGGGGCGGGGCCGTCCCGGTGGGTGAGACCCCCCCTCTAAACTCCCCTCGGACCCCGCACCAGCACCACCCAGGGCCTGGGTCAGCCAGTGCCGGTCCCCGCGGGCCCCGCTAGTGGTAGGGGGCTCCAGACAGCCCCCGTGACACGGACAAGCCCCCCAGGGGCACGCACTGTCCCCCAGCCCCACTCCCCCAGCACAGACGGACAGCACTGCCTTCATGCTCCAGTTTAATGGCCATAGCAGGGCGGGGGGCCAGCAGGAACCCCCTCCTTCTGGGGCACGGGACCCCGCTGTCCTGGGGCTGGCAGGACCCCCTGTTCCGGGGCCAGCCCCGCACCACAGCCAGCAGAGTCCTGCCAGAGTCCTGCGCGGCTCCCCGGACCCTCGTCCGCTCCCCGAGCACCAGCGGGGGCGATGGGGCCGGGGCTGGTCCCTTGTCTGCTTCACAGTCCGTGTGGGGTGGGTCGAGGCCGGCGGGTCGCTCCTGGCACTGAGGGTCCCTCCGTGGGCGGGGGAGGGTTACAGGAAGCCTGGGAAGGCGAGCTGCAGCAGCAGGATGGTGGCCACGATGAGCCCAGCGCAGAGGAGCAGCAGCAGCCAGACAGGGAGGGAGCCTGCAGGGCAGAGTGGGGTGAGAGGGGCTCTGCAGCAACCCCCATGCCGGAGGAGGGGCAGAAGCCCCCCAAGCAGCCCCGGGACATACAGCGGGTGGGCAGCAGGTGCAGCTTGCAGCGGCTGTCCACAGCCACGCTGAGCAGGGCAGCCTCGTGGCCTCCCAGCAGCTCCCGCCCGGGCTGGCTCTCGGGGACAAAGGCCACGTCAGTCACCACGATACCGTGTGCCTCCTTCACGTAGTACAGCCTCTGTGGGGAGCAGGGAAGGTGAGGGACTGGCAGGGGGGCATCAAGGCTGCTCTGCTGCCCCACTCCAGCTCACCTGCAGCGAGAAGGCGATGTGGATGGCCACGGAGCCCGTCACCGTGCCCAGCCCCAGGAAGGTCCCTGAATCACTGTGGGGGGAGGGCAGTGAGCAGGGGCTGCCGTGGGCCCTGCTCCACCCCCACTGGCCCCAGGGTACCTGATGGAGAGGCAGGAGATGACCTCGGAGCCGCAGGGACGCGTCAGCAGCGGCAGGAAGCTCTTGCCGTCCCACTTGGTCAGGTAGCAGGGCGGGGGGCGGCGCTCCCGCTTGTGAGGCACCTGTACTGTGTAGAGCCGCAGTGCCCCGGCACTGTCCTCCACTGTCCCAAACCTGCCACGGGGAATGGGGGGCACACAAGGGGACATGGAGCCCAAGGCAGATGGGGGAACATGAAGGTCACGGGGCCCAGGCTGCAGCCCTCGTGGCACCAAGCTCCCTCCCCGCCAATTCTCTCCCCACCCAAACCTGGCCGCAGGCCCCTCCCCAGTACAGCCAGCAGCAGAGCCCAGGGGACCCCTCCCAGCAGACCCGGCAGGGACAGGGACAGGGACAGTGCCAGGCAGCAGCTGGGGTGCCCCATTCCCAGGCCCCTGCCCCATCTGCAGCCCCCACCCTGTGCCAGCCCTCACCGGCAGGCCTGGTAGCGATAGGCCTTGTCAGGGATGCCAGGCAGGTTCTCGTGCCAGTGCAGCCCCGTCACCAGCTGGTCCTGCTGCCACACGCAGCACTGGAAGTCTCTCCCCACCGTCACCACCTGCCACACACAGCACGGGGGTCAGATGCCACTCTCCTGCAGGGTTGAGGGGTCACAGGGCCATCAGACACCCACCTTGTTGTCAGGGCCAAGCGCAATGTCCTCTATCTCCCCATCATGGGCTTTGAACTCCAGCATCTTCTTCATGCTGGGGAACTGTGGGGGCAGAGCCAGTGTGGGTGCTGGGCGGGGGCCAGGCCCTGCTGCAGCCCCAGGCAGGTGTTTGGGAGAGCAGAGTGAGGGAACTGTTGCTCACCCAGCCACCCTTGCCTGACAGGCGCTGCCACCAGCATGACAGTGCCAGCGGCCCTGTGCCTGTCCCCACCTCCCTTCCCCTGCCCTTCCCCACCTCCCTTCCCCCCGATTCCCGTGCCCACCTCCCAGAGGCGCAGGAAGCCGTCGGCGCCGCCGGTGGCGAGCAGGGCTCCGTCGGCGCTGAAGCGCACGGCCTTCTGCAGGGCGTCGGGACTGAAGTCGGTGCGCACGCACTGCAGGCTCTCCACCCTCACCTCGCGGGCCTGGCTCTGCGTGTCCCCCTGTCCCCCCCCGCCGGGGCCCCGCCGCCGCCGCACGCCCTTGTCCCCGCTGCCTGCGGCCAGGACACGGGGCTGACAGGGGGACCCCAGGCATGGGGCTCCAGGGTACTGCCCATCCCCGAAACACTCCACAGACCCCCCCCCACGTTGTCCCATGGTACCCTGGTCAGGCACGGGGGACAAACAGGGCGGGATGGGGGGTCCAGAGCTGAGCTTCTCCTCCACCCAGTTCCCCCTACTCTGCCCCATGGCACCCAGAGCAGGCGCAAGGGGAGGTCCAGGGCAGCGCCCATCTCTAAACCACCCACCAGCCCCCCTGTCCACAGCATCCAGGGCAGCTCCCATACCCAAAGTCCCCCATGGCACCCAAGGGGAGTACAAGGGCGTTCCAGGGCAGTGGCCCATCCCCACAGGTCCTCACGGCACCCAGAGGAGGCACAGGGACACGGACTCAGGGCAGCACCCCACAGATACCCAGCTCCCCACACCCTGCCCCACAGCATCCCAGGCAGGCACGGGGAAGGGGATCCAGCGCCAGCACAGACTGGATCCAGAGTGGGCCTGAGGGCGTCCACAGAGTGCCTCACACCCAAAACACCCCCCAGCACCCCCATCCTCCCCACAGCACCCGAGGCAGGCACGGAAGGGGATCCAAAGTACCCACAGCCCCCAGGCCAGGTGCCCCACACCGAGCCCCAGTGGATCGGGGTCTCACCATCCTGCCCGGCAGCGCCGGGACCCTCTGGCTCCTGCAGGCTGAAGCGCAGGATGTGACAGCTGTCGTCCTGCCCGGCCGCGATGACATCCCCGGCCAGGGCCATGGTCATGGTGGCGCGGGTCTCCGTGTCGTGGCAGTGCAGCAGCGACGCGCTGAGCTGTCCCCCGATCTGCTCCAGCTGCAGGAAGTGCTGCGGGGACGGGGAAGGATCAGCCGCGGGCCCCCCCGCGCCAGCTGGGCCTCCCCGCGCCCCAAATCCTGCAGCCCGGGGCCCTCCAGCTTCCGCGNCGCCGCGGGTGGAGGCGGACGGTGTAGAGCGGGAACGGCGCCCGGTACAGCTCGGCGGGACGCCGGGGCGCCATGACAGCGCCGTGACGTCACACGGGGGCACGTCAGCTCCCGGAGCACCGCCCACCGCGCGGGCCAGGGGGCGTGGCTACGAGAAGGGGCGTGGTCAGTGAGGGGCGGGGCTTGTGCAATGGGGCGTGGCCACACGGTGGCGCCACACGGGGTTACCGGGGGACCGCGGGGACACGGGGGTGGCCGGGCGGCTGTGGGTCCTGCAGGACAGCGGGGACCCCCAACGCTTATGGAAACAGGGATCCTATGTGCCCCATGGGGGACAGTGGAGACACCCCAGTGCTCGGGGACATGAGAACCTTGTGGGGTCCTAGGGGACAGCATGGCCCTTCCAGGGGAAAGAGGGGTCCATGGCCCCATGGGCTCTTGGGGGACAGTGGGGACACCCCAGTGCTTGGGGAGATGGAGATTTCATGTACTTCTTGGGCTCTTGGAGGACAGTGGAAAGACCCCACTGCTTGGGGAGCTGGGGGTCCTGGGGTAAAGACTGTTCCTAGGGACTCTGCACCACCTGCGCTCCAGAACCATTTATTGGGGTGACACTGAACACAGAGACTGGTGACAGAGGGTTGTGGGGCACGCTCAGCGCCCCGAGGGGTGTGGGCAGCCCCCGGCCCCAGAGCGGTGTGTAAGGCACATGGCCAGGCCAGGGGCACCGGGCAGTGTCCCAGCCTTGTGGGGTGGTCACTGCTCTGACACTACCCAGATGTGGTCCCAGAGCCCACTGGCCTCCCCCCCTGCCCGCAGGGACCCACCACCCCGTTATGTGGCACTCCCTGGCCATCTGTGGATGCCCCTCCAGGGCTTTGAGCCCCTTGGCCACAGGGCTGGCTGAGAGCTCCGTTTTGGGGGACTCAGAAGGAGGTTTCCTGCAGGGCGTAGGTGGGGGTCACAGTGCTGCGGATGTACCCCTGTCCTTCCTCCTGCTCCCACTGACCGGGGCTGGGGGGGCCCAGACCATTGGGCACCACATTGCTCTTCTCCGTCGTGGCTGCATGGCCAGGAGTCTGCAGGGACAGAGTGGGGGGGCAGCAGAGGCAAGGAGGGGCACCCATCCCATGCCCCTCCC
Organism: Pitta sordida; assembly: GCA_013390025.1. Taxonomy (NCBI): domain Eukaryota; kingdom Metazoa; phylum Chordata; class Aves; order Passeriformes; family Pittidae; genus Pitta; species Pitta sordida. The sequence continues at coordinate 9,128 of WEKX01006319.1, read as the reverse complement.
CACCCCCAGGGTGCTGGGGGTCTGTCCCTCACCTGGCCAGGGCTGTCCCCTCCGCAGCAGAGCCACTGACGGATTTTTTGGGGCAGGCAGCAGAGCATCATGGGCACCACGGGGGAAATGGTGCGGGGGTCCAGGGCTGCTGCTGGTGTGGGACCTGGGCGGCAGAGGGGATGTCAGTGGGGCAGGGGGGATCATGGCACCCCACCACCGCCCCGCACTCACCGGTGAGCAGGCTGACCAGGACCCCCACCACGATGACGGTGGTGGAGTTGTGGGCGCTGTACCACATGTAGGACAGGCTGTAGAACCGCTGCAGCCCCGTGGGGCTGGGGGACACGGGAGTCAGGGGGGGCCGGAGGAGCACCCCTGACTCCTCCCCTGAGCTCCCCATCTCACTCACCTCGGGGCTGGCGTGGGGGGCAGCAGGGTGGTAGCCAAGATGGTGGTGAGGTTGCCCGCAGTGGGAAGTGCTGTGCTGTTGGCCGTGGGAGGGACCCCCCCAGCCCTGCCCATGCTCTGCAGGAGGCTCCCGATGCCCACCCAGAAGGCCATGGCCAGGCCGGCCAGCAGCCCCACTGCGGCTCCCTGCGACAGGGAACAGGGAGGGTGCTGACCCCAGCCAGGCTCAGGGTGCCCCAGACCTCCCCACCAGCCCCTGGGGAGCTGGGTGATACTCATGAGACCGGGGGGGGACACTCACGATGGGGTTGGCGCAGGGGAAGAACATGCCGAGGCAGAAGAGCCCCAGGAGCGGGCCCCCCACCATGCCAAAGATGCTGATGGCTGCCTGCAGGAACACGGGTGTCAGTGCCCACCCCACGCCCCTGGGGGTGCCAGAGCCGGGGATCCCTCACCCTGCTTGGGGTCCCACAGCCCCATCCTTACCTGCAGCACAGGCCCCAGCATGGAGGACACATATGCCATCCCCAGGCACAGCAGCCCGTAACCGAGAGCTGGGGAGGGGAGAGGGGGGTCACAGCGATGCTGGGGAGCCCCACCATGACAGCCCCCCCAGATACCCTCCTGGCCACCCCCTGGCCACTCACCCAGCAGCTTGGAGAGCAGCGTGGCCCGTGACTCCGACAGCCCGGGGAAGTGCGGCCGTACCAGGTCCTCCATGGTCACCGTGGCCAGCGAGTTGAAGGCGGAGGAGATGGTGCTGGGGGGGGAAAGGGAGTGGGAAGGGGCTTGGCAGAACCCCCCCGAGCCACCACCCCAGGGCCACACACTCACCTGAGGGAGCCGCTGAACAGGCAGGCGACAAAGAGCCCGGGCAGCCCTGGCAGGTCCCGCAGCACGTCCATCACGAAGAACAGCACCAGCTGGGGCAGGGGGTCAGTGTGTGGGCTGGGGCAGCAGGAGGGACATGGGGAGGGGGTCTGCACCAACCTGGTCGGGGGAGCCGGTGCCCTGGGAGGGCATCAGTGGGTGCTCCCTGTCGTACACGAACATGACAAGGCCAGTGAGGCAGCTGAGGCAGAGCACGATCTGCTGGCAGGGGAACACGGCGTAGCAGGAGCTGCAGGCATCGGGCAGGTGTCAGAGATGGGGGGGCAGCGGTGGGGGAGGGCCCATCCCAGCTGCAGGGACCCCCAGCCCCGGCCCCACTCACAGCTTGGCCTCCCGCTCGCTGCGGGCACTGAGGTAGCGCTGCACCTGCGCCTGGTTCACCCCGTACAGCGACAGCATCATGAAAACCCCTCCCACAGCCAGTGTCCAGAAGGTGTGGCGCTCCAGCGGGTTGGGGTCCAGGCTGGGGGGAACACGAGGGGTCACGGTGACAGGTCCTCACTGGCGCCCCACAGAAAAGGAGGCGGCAGGGCTGGACCCCCACAGCACGATACGGGGGTCCTGGCTCCATCACTCACTCGATGCCGGCGATCTTGCCCTCCTGCTCAGCCACGTGCCAGACGTGGGCCATGCCGCCCACACGCTGTGCGCCCACGGCGATGACGGCCAGCTGCCCCGCCAGCATCACCAGCGTTTGGAATACATCTGTCCAGATGACAGCCTTTAGCCCACCCTGGGGGGACAGACAGCGCCTGTCACGGCAGGGCCACTGCGGGGGCACAGTCACCACAGGGTCACGGCGGGGCACAGCAGGGACACAGGGCACCCGCGGCAGGAGGGACTCACCAGTGTAGTGTAGAGAGTGCAGACCAGCCCCATGGTCAGTACCGCACTCCAGAGGTCAAAGCCTGTCACTGGAAGCAGCAGAGGCTGTTAGTGGGGTGAGAGACAGCAGCCTTGCAGCATCACTCCCCCATCCGCCCCCCCTTACCTGCATTGAGAGCCAGCGCAGGCGCATAGAGCACCACCCCCATGTAGATGACCTGTGGGGAGCGGAGTGTGGTGCTGAGCCATGCCTGCCCCTGCACAACGCCCACCCCTGTACCCCCAACACTTCCCAGCCCCACTCACCATCTGGAAGATGAAGGTGACAGTGCCAAGGATTCGCACCGTCTTGTTAAAGCGCAGCTCCAGGTACTGCAGGAAGAGAGGTCAGGCAACTGTCCCTCAGGGCCACGGGATCCCCTGCGCTCCCCATATCGCCCCTGCTCCCCCCACATCCTCCCTGCTCACCTCGTAGGTGCTGGTGATGCGCAGGCGGTAGAAGACGGGGATGAAGATGTGGGCCGGGATGAGCAGCCCCAAGAAGTAGGAGCAGCCGAGGAACCAGTACTCGGTACCGAAGCGGTAGATTTCTGCCGGCACACCCAGGATGGCCACAGCCGACTGGAAGGTGGCCAGCAGGGACAGGGCGACAGGCAGGCAGCCCATGTCACGGTTGGCCAGCAGGAACTCCTGCACTGTGCGCTGCCGGTCGCCGCTCAGCGCGTAGAACAGCCCGATGGCTGAGGACAGCACCAGCAGCAGCACGAAGATGGTGTAGTCGATGGCTGTGAACTCCATGGTGAGCGTGTCCCTGAGTCACTGCCCCACCGGTGCGGCCACTGCCCGGCTGACCACGCTCCGCTGGCCTCATGGGCACACGGAGCCCCGGCGGCCGCCCTGGCAGCACGTCCTGGCCGGCATCGCCCCGGAGCTGGCAGCTGTGGGAGGGACGTGTCAGCACCGCAGGGACCTTCGCTCGCTCTGTCTTGGTCTCAAGGACTCGGTGTGTGGGGGACCCTCCTCCACCTCCTCCTCCTCCTCCTCCCTCTGGGCTGGGCTTGGCCACCCCCGGGCCGACCCACCTGCCCCACCGATGGGAACCGGAATGTCTCCAAAGAACACTGAGGCCATTGCTGGAAAAACAGACGCACCCAGGCCCCTGCGGTACCGGCCCAGCCAGCCCCAGCCAAAGCCAACACAGCCGCCCCCAGAGCAAGACAGCCCCCAGCCCACCTGAGCCAAACCCAACAGAGCCGTCCCTGCAGCAGGACAGCCCCAGTCCCACAGCAGCCAAACCCAACACAGTCACCCCTGGAGCACGACAGCTCCGAGACTGGTAGTGCCGGTCCCACAGGAGCCAAACCCAATCCAGCCACCCCCGGAGCAGGACAGCTCTGAGCCCAGCAGTGCCGGTCTCACCGGAGCCAAACCCAACACAGCCATCTCCAGAGCAGGACAGCCCCACCAAACCCAGCCTGGCTCAACTGCCCCGACACTGCACGGCCCCAGCACAGCCACCCTCGATGTGAGAGCCCAGCCAAACCCAACACCATGGTCCCTGCCCTGGCACCAGCCCAGTGCTCCAGGGCCAGCATGGCACAGCCCCCGTGGCAGGATTGACCCCGACAGCAGCCCCCAGCCCCACAGGACCCACAGGTGGGGCTGCAGAGGGCAGCAGCAGAGCCTGGTCCACACCAACAAGGAGGGGCAGGAGGAGGCCCCACACCCTCATCCCAGAGGGCAGAGGCTTGGTAGGGTGACCCCCACAGCACATCCCCCACATGGCCAGGGATGGACAGATGGAGAGAGGGAGGCTGGCAGTCTCAGGGGCTCCAGGAACCAGTGAGACGGAGCAAACACCCAAGCAGCCTCTGGCCCTGCCATCCCTGCTCCACTCACAGGGGCATCCCCTGGGCCCCCTGAGCTCTGACCCAGCCCCAGCTCCAGCCCCTGTTAAGCAGGAGGGGGCGGCCAGGCAGAATCCCTCTGTCTGCCTCCCCAAGCATGCAGAGGACCGCGGGGTGCCAAGGAGCTGGGCTTGCTGGCTGCAGAGGACCCCCTGTCCCAGCAGGGCAGCACCAGGGGCACAGGCAGGATGAGGCTGGACTGGGGGGCGGCAGGCAGGGGGTGGCACCGTGATCCCGGGAGGAATGCTTGCCTGGGGAATGCTTGGGGCGATTAGGCTGAGCTCCTCCTGGCACAGCCCGCCCGGGCCGGGGCCAGCCGAGCTGGCAGCGGATCCTTCAGTGGCGGCGGAGTCCGGGCGGAGAAGGGGGTGAGAGGGCAGAGCTGCTGGCCCTGGCCCGGCCCTGGCTGGGACACGTCTCCGCGCATAGCAGCTCCCGGCCAGGGTCCAAGGTCACCCCACACATTTCACCGCCCAGACTAAACACGAGCAGTGACACCGCACCCCCGACAGGCATTCACTGGCCCCGGGGTCAAGGTTCCCGCGCCCTGAGGCTCTGCTGCCTCCAGCCCCGGTGTCCCGCGCGTCCCTGTCACCCAGTGACCCACAGCCCTGGTGTTCCGCATGCCCCCGTCACCCAGTGTCCCCGCTGCCGTCCTGCTGCCCCCTGCTCCCAGCGTGTCCTCCCCAAAACGCACCAGTCCCACCCCCAGGCCCCACACACCTCAGCCCCGGAGTTCCCCTCGTGATAAACTCGCTGCCTTGTCCCTGCTGTCCTTAGCCTGCCTTCCCCGGTGTCCCCGGTGTCCCCAGCCTCCTCAGCCCGGGGCTCTGCTGCCCGTTCTCGGTGTCCTCGATGCCCCTAACCCTGGGCTCTGCTCCTCGTTCCCGGTGACCCCGATGTCCCTAATCCAGGGGTCTGCTCCCCAGTGTCCCCGATGCCACTAACCCGGTTCTCCGTCCCCGTCCTCGCGCCCCTAACCCGGGGCTCCGTTCTCCGTCCCCAGTG
>WEKX01006318.1:23248-37236 GCA_013390025.1 Pitta sordida | reverse complement strand
GTGCTGGTGGGGATAAATACTTGAGAGGACCTCATGCCAGAACACCCAGGGGGAAAAGCAGCAGGACACCCCGCTCCTGGCACACACGGGCAGGCAAGACAGGGGGTGAAACGGAGGCTATCTTCTTCTGCAGTCCCTGTAGAGGAGGCTGCAACACTGTGGAAGTGCTTTCCTTGGGCGTACGTAAATCACCAGGTGTGCCAGGTGCCAGGGNTGTGCCAGGTGCCAGGCAAGCAGCCCCTGGGGACAGAGTGCTTGAAGCTTGGATTCCACCGCAGTTACAGCACGTCTGTCACCATCAGCATCTCCTCCCCTGCCTGTAGCTATGGAAACAGTAACACAGACACACACATGCACACAGGCAGTCCCTGCTCACGGTCCATAGGCACTCCATGGAAAGGCACTGGTGTGGACAAATGCTTGAGAGTACCTCATGCTGGGACACCCATAGGGAGAAGTGGTGGGGCACCTCACTCCTGGCAACACAGGCAGGTGGTCCGTGCTGCCTTCCACAGCAGAATGGGACTGTGCCATGCTGTGTGTTGCAGAAGACTTCCCCATTCGTTACATGGGAGGGCAGGTGCCGTGGGAGTATACACTGTGTGTTATAAACCTGCCTCGCCACATAACCTCCACAACACTCATAAGGGTGTGAACTATGGCGGTCCCTCGTGAGCGAGAGGCACCACCCTCACTGGCCCGCAGAGGCATAGCTGAATGATATTTGCTGAAAAATATTCAGTGAATCTGTGAAGACTCAAATCAGTAGGCGCAAATACGTGAGGTATGACTGTACAAAGGAAAGGTAGCGCACTACATTATTTAACACCTGGTATCCTCTAGTTTTTGCCCAATACACCATTTTTCCTGTTGCACGTAGGATCCACTTTTTGAATAAGGGGTAAGTGCAAAGATCCCATTAGGTTTATATGAGTATTTTTTGCTTCTCTGCTTACTAGCCCAGAGTCTTTTCTTGCCAGGTGAACACATTTGAATGAGCTTTACTTTTTCCCTTTTTTAGTTAGGAAAGGATACTGTTGAGCTAAGAGAAAAGATTACCTACATATTGCTTTTAGGACCATATGCATGTCAGCACATTGGCTCAGAAAGAGAAGTTGATGTTAAATAAATTTTGGGTTGGGAAAATCTATTTCCGGTCCACCCAGAGACCACATCAGCTGTTCTTAACAAATGATTACTCAAATGAGACATAGCTTCAGGCTGTATATGTACACGATGTATTTTAAACTGCAGTGAACACAATGGATGACAGAGACCGAAGGTTTGTGTGCCAGCCTTCCCTCATACAAGGTTGTTAAAACTGGCCAAGCAGACTTGTGTTTGCCTGGCACATCATGAGAGCAATACAAGTCTTTACAGAGTGTGTACCACTATGACCCAGCTGACACTCTCTGTCTTTTAGGGGAGATTGTGCTTTATGTTTACTTAACTGAACTGTCTTCTTTTTTTTTGCCCTATTCACCGAAAAAACTGGCTAAAATTTCATTGTGTTACTCACCTGCCCAGCAGCAAAAATTCTCCAGCGAGTCCCAGTCGCCTCATAGCCATTAAGAGTCCTCTAACAGTCATGCCTTCACAGAAGCATGCAACCACTCTTGCCTTGGGCAGATGACTCCGAAGCTTTCGCAGCAGCTTGTCAAAGCTCTGTTCACCAGCATTGCTATAGATCTTGTAGGAATGTGCAATGCAGATCCCTTCCTTGGCTGCCATATCTTTGAAAGCTTCCATTCCACTTTCACCATAGTTTCCTAAATAAAAATAGAAATTCAAATACACATATCAAAATCTGTAGCAGCATTTCTTCCTTCAGAAACTTTGAATATTTTAAAGAGTATATATATGCACAGACATAACTGTACCAATCTTAACCAAATCACATAACATTTTAATTGATCCATTTTCCAAGACAAGATCAACAAATTTTCCTAGAAAAGTCACTTCTCTTTAGGAGTCTACCTCTCTGTTGAAACTAAAAACTGTAACACACTGCATTACCTGTGAGAATCGGGTCCGCAATATGTAAAATAATGTATATATAAACTACAATCTCTTTTGATTCTCTTAAGCTGACTAAACATAACCAAGTTCCCTGGGATATACTTCAGGAAATTAAAAGATGTTGAGACTAAACTTTTAAGTGTAGTACTTTTTATGTAAGAAAAAAAAAAAAAGTTCATAACATCACCTTGTTCAAAAGGGAATCTGAAAAGTAGCATTTTGTTAAAGGAAGAACTTCTGCTTGAGAATGAGTGACAAAATTGCAGAGCAGGATTACAGGCTCACAAGACCACCAATGAACTAAATGTGCTTTTGGTGGAGGTTTTTTTTTGGAGGGGGGGAAGGGAAGGGAAGTGTCTTTTTCATTTGATTAAATGTCTGTCAATGGGAAAACCTCCAGATTTTCTTTCCATTCTTTTATTTTCTTTCCTTTCTATTCTTCCTTTATGGGGATAAAATGTTAAGAGATATTAACAGACAAATAAATTTATTTTCTTTTATGTGTTTCACTAGAGAAATTTTCTTTACTGCCTGGCCTACATCAAAGTCACAGTGCTCTAACAGTGGATGTACTGATACCACTGGCAGTCTTCCTGACCAGGATTGAATCTCTGGTTCTGTGTGCTTCTCCATCTGGCTGTTGAAATCTGTTTCATGTCTCATTTAAATAAAAAGACCTCTGAGGCAGGAAGTCTTTTAAAAATACTGTCTTAACCCCTCAGTAATATTCCAGAGAAACACAACCATTAAATTAATTCATAAAACTGTGAGAGTTAAAGTGATGCTCTTGCAAGGAACTGCTGATCCTTCACATATGTGTTAACATGTAAATGGAAGAATCTGTAAGAAAAATGCTTACTCTTACAACTACACAGAAGCATCAACGGTGAAAATACATGTGAAAAAGTGAGAATCGGGCACATGCATTTGGACTGTCATCTTTTTTTTTTTTTTTTTTTTTTTATTTTGGATATGGAAACCATCAGGCATTCAGCTTGCCAACCTCGGGAGTCATCCCTATCACTCTGGTACTGGAGCAGAGGCTTTGTTACCCTCAACACTGAACATGAATGTAAAAATAGTCTTCTTCATCTTTTAGGATCTTACCATCCACATAGCCAAAAAAGACAAAGAGAAGAAGACAGGAAATAACATTTTCTTCCTTTCACATTATGAATGAATCACTGAGGCTTTGAGACCATTAAATTTCCAAATTGTACCCAACTAGAATGGTAGTTTGAATGCAGATCTCCCTAGCTATCAGGACTCTCATTTTCCTCCGTGCTGTGATTAGGTCTAATGGAAAACACATTATTATGCAAATTGTGTCTGGACAAAATGCCATTGGATTTTTTAAAACTCAGTTGTTGTAGAGCTTCCTAGTTGTTGTATATCAGGTGCTCAGTACTTCCTCATATGTCATGCTCTTAGGGCAAACTCTTTTTCCTGTGACATATGAGCATCAAGTGATTCTCATGAGATGTTGAATCAGTTCAGCTAGAGGTCAAAAACACTATGTCTCATGAAATATGTATTATAGCCTCCAAAGTCAGTCTGAAAGAGAAATGGGGGTCAGTCATATTTAACTCCCAGCAGGCTCTGAGGCCTTCTAAAATAAAATTAAGCTGCCTGACAGGCAATGTTTTTTTTAAATTATTCTCATTTACAACAGTCTGGATCAACATGGCTTGGAGTGGCTTGTGCGACTGTGAGGGATCTAGGTTTATGTTCACCACTCTGGGGCGTGCATTCGGTCTCTATACGGGTGTTAGATGGTGAGCTGAAGTAGATGGTCCTTGTGGGTCCCTTACAGCTCATAGTATTCTGTGATTCTGTGATTCTGTGAACATTAAGTTTTCACTGATTGGGCAGTTCCCAGTATACAATCATGTCTATGAGATTAGACGAAGGATATAAGACTTCAGGATTTACACACATAGGTAGACAATGATGATGTTTTATGCATCCTTATGGTGAGAAGTTTGTAGTTTCACTTCCAAGTGAAAATTAATTCACAACTCCTAAACTGAAAATAATGTCTTCTCAAAGTCCCCTGATAGAACGTGCCTACATCCTTCGAATTTATGTATTTATCTATTTTGTTTCCACTTCTAAATTAAAGGAAAGACCAGAAGGAAACATTAAACAGAAGGGAGGGTTGATTTATTTTTGCTCGGGAGATCCAGTTCAGCAGAAAAGACTCAGCAAACAACACCAGCTGGAACTCAAGTATGGGCAAGTAATAATCAGGTTCTTTCCCCCCACCAAACTCCATCCTCCTTTTCAGCATTTGGAAACTCTCACTTCTATACTATAACTGGTTCTGCTGGGGGAGGCATCACAATTTTTTTGTGGATGTTCCTGTTTCCTTGGAAGTTTGCCTGTTAGTGGTGTGATAAGAGCTGTTACTAGATGATAGTTTTTGTAAATACATTCTCATAGCAACAGCTGACTGTTGGGTTCTTCTAAAATGTCAGCCTACAGCCTACCTGAACATCTGGCCCTAAGCCCAGTTCAAAAACTACTCCTGTATGTCTCTTCAGGCTAAAATAAAAAATAAAAAAATCAATTACATCATCATGCAAAAGACTTATCCCTGCTTCAGAATTGGAATTTTGTTCAGAACTCAAACATATGCATCCCCACCTACAGTCTAACTGTAACAATCTGTTAGTTCCACTTTCCATGAATCAGTACTATAAACTATTAAGAAGCTTAAAAGGAACAGATTGTGCTTTTTTCCAGATGAAGCTTAATATAGTACAGCACATAATAATACTTCAATCTGATAGAAAAGGATCAGGTGAACTGCAGGCTACTCTTGCTGCTCCTCCTGCCCAGCAGTTAGCCAATTACACTACTTAACTATGAACCATTAAGATATTATGTGAATTACACAGCAAAAGAGTTTTTTATTTATAAAATAATTAACAAAATGCACTGACATCTGCTCTATCACATTAAAGGTTATCAATATGAGATAAAAAGACCCTAAAGAGAAATGGAATAGTGAACTACATTTCTCCTGCTCAGGGACTTCTGGGGTGTCACGCATTGCTTTTTGAATACAAGAGCTTTTTTATCAAAAGCTGTACAAGCAAATTATTATCATATAGTTGTTTGGTTTAAAAGACAGTTTCAGTGAGTATAGATGACTTTATGAGAGATTTAGGTTGTAAAATTTCTTCTGGCAGAACACAGCAAAAATTCACAAAGTAGAAGGAGTCTCAAGTGAAATAGAAGAAATACATTATCTCATTCATTACACTGGTAAGAATCCTACCTGACACAAAGCACATTTATTTAAGCAGAAGTGCTACCGTTGCTTTTTTTAGAAAAGGAATGGCAAACCAGAATAATATTGTCTGTTGTATCTGAGCCTCAGAAAAGAAGTCATCAGGTTAAAATTTGCAGTATATATTTTGCGAGCAACACAGAGCTTCATTTTTTTACTAGCTTTCATTTGCATCAAAAGGATGAACCTTGTCAGAAATAGGAAAAAAAAAAGCATAGCTCTAAGTGTAATTTTGAAAATGCATGTGGGATTTATAGTAGATATTTATGAAAGGCAACATGTTGGTTGATTACCAGGATGGTCTTTCTGAAAGTTGAGGACATGGAACGTCGCTGGGGGAACGGCGTGGGCAGGGACAGCAGGGCGTGGGCAAGGGCAGCTGTGCCGGAGTAGCCGCCATTCAATGTGGAAGTCAGGTTGCGCGGGTCTGAATTCAGACCGCAGGTGCACGATATAGGAGATCCGACTGTATTACAGTGCAAATTAATCGCGGCAAAACACCAACAGTTCCTGCTACTACTGGTACCTACTAGATATTGTCCACATTTAACTATGGTGACTATGAGTCTATTAAAGTACATCATGACTAAGGAAATAATACCAAATCTATGGAGCAGTAAGAGCAACAACATGCCACTGATATAAAATGATCAAAATCACAGCCTTCTGGTAGTTATGTCTGTAAATAGAAAAGAACAATAGAGTCTTATTTTATTCTAAAGGCTACAAACCAAATGAAATCAAAACACATATGCCTGAACTTCTGGAGTTGCTTATGCGTGTTAAAAAAATTAATAAACTCCAACTTGTTTTCTTTTGATACACATATTTTATTTAAATAATTTCTAAATGAGATTTTAGTTTCTATATTAAGTATATATTTTTAAAGCAATAATAATAAAAAAAGAGTTCATTTTAAAAACAACTCATTAAAAATACCCTAAATGAGAATAGTCCCTCGAAATCTATTCCACTTCCTTAATAATCACTTGGAGACTTTCCTGTTCCACTTCAATTACCTTGAATGCTAGATAGAGACTTTAGGACCTTTGGGCTCTTTCCCCTTAAAATGTTAAATATGAAAGTCTGAATTTTGTGGAAAAAGTTAAATAGGTATACACCATTGTATGTATATTATTCTTTACTTGTAAACTAATTTCTAACATTTGAAATATATGTAGCTGAATGCCGCTGTGGTGAAAGGACATCCACTCAGGCCCATCAGATTTTCCCCCACATGACACCATGCTGTATCTCCAGTGCCATGCCTCATTTGGAGCCTCACTTTGAAACAGCTTCTTCATAGGGCTGGTGCAGATTTGTGGCACAGAGCAGTGTGCAGCCGAGGTGAAAGACCTCTTCAAGTCTGTGTATGCTATTAGATCTCACATCAGAGTTGCTGTGCTGTGTGGCTATGGTCCTAACAGGAGTTGTCAAGAAGGTTTTTCTGTTTTTCCTCACATGGAACCAAGAAGTTATGCAGATGGACGGTTTCTCCAAGGAAGCCACTTCTCAAGCAAATGTTGGCTGATCTTGGTGACGTATCAGGGCATTAGAAAACAGCAAAGAAGCAGCAAAGGAAAAAAATCTCTCAGTGACTAAATTAAGCATTCTATCTAGACTGTCCTTAAATTGGAATACCTGCCTGCTGTAAACAAAGACAATCTCGAAGTGATTCAGAGGGCACAATCTAAGATCTAAGGCTTCACAGGGGACATAAACCACTGATGGCTGCAGTTAGGACTCGCTCCTTAGCTACCTATATGGTCATAGAGAACTCACATATCTGTTTTCTTAGATGTAAATCTTTTCTATTAAAACTGAAAGCTCTCCAAACAGCATATATTTATTACCAAGTGTTCATAAACATAAGACTAAAAATGATTGCCTGTGTCTCCAGTGGCTTGATACATTCAGATGCTACAATTCAAGATGTGTCAAAATAAACATTAGTTATCATGACATCATGCAAACTATAGAATTAATTTTCTTTTTTGTGAGCAGTTTAGAGATTTTCAAGTTTTTTACATTTGAGGAAATAAATTGTTTTCATAAACACAAAAGTGTTAGCTGATCAAAACTCTCACACCTCTAATCCTCTTAAGTCACTGAAATAATGTGCTGAAATGATCTTATACAGTGAGCCCCCAGAACTCACAGTCAACCAGGTGAGTCATGAAATCCATGAATATAATGACCTAATGAATATTCAATTAGACCCCGCACATAGCCATGACCCCTCCATTAATGAGTTCTAGTGCACGGCTCCTTCCCCTTGCTGCCCCCAATGGCTTCCAGGCAGGACCAATTTACATATTAATGAGCTCATTAGATATTCATTGATTGAGTAAGACCACAGTACAAACTCATGGCATCTGCGCAGATGCACAACTCACAGAAAAATAATATGTAATTAATTGAAATCGTGAATATATGAAATGCAAATACGAGGGGGCTCACTGTAATACTTAATTTAGATATTGACCATTTTATCATTTAATATAAGCCCCATATTGGTTTCTACAATGTAAAATAAAAACAAACACATTTTTAATCAGGAAACTATTTTGATTTCAAAAATAATTAACTAAAATATTCTGATATTTAAATATAAATATAATATGTTTAATTAGTAAATTAATTAACTCTTTTCTGTGAGGTTTTTAAGTTTCAGCTTCTAGGTATTTTCTGACCACAGGTTCTCATCTAAAGGCATATAGACTGGATCTACTAAAAATTATTTGTTTAACCAAATTTTAACTTATTTTAGTGAAGTAGCAAGCAATATACTTGGATACTTGGATACTTGTGCATACCTGTACTTAATTAAATTAAACAAATCTAGTCATCATTTCATCTAAGAGAGCTCATAAGTACCAGTTTGATATCAGTTTCTCTTTGCTTTCTCCTCCTCTCTGGGCTATTCTGAAATAATACATTTATTTATATAAATATAAATTTATAAAATTTCTATAAACATATATTAAAATTTATACAAATTTGTATACATATAAATTTATAAACTTAATGTAATGATGACCAGTTTCACAGTTTAATGGACCTCACTTCTGTTTATTTTTAAAATATCACCTCAACTTTCAAAGAAAGGCTCATTTAAACAGTAGAATTATATCAGCAAAGGGAACAGTGTGTAAACAGCCTTTTCTGTATGCTTCCTTTGATCCCTCCTGCTAACTGATGTGTCTGCACCTTGTGGCCTTGTCCACTGAGTGATGTTTGAAGTCCTACATTATGCTAATGTCTACTAAAGGATTTTAAGTTTGACAGCTCTTGCAGAAATATGCTGCCATCTTCAATTGCTCTGGTTATTTTCAGACTGTAGAGATAAAAAATTTTCTGTACCTACTGTTTGTGAAATAACTCTTTCTATCCACCTGACTCTAAGAAATTTCTCTTACATGTTTCCTATATCCTTTCAAAACTAAATCATTCTTGAAAGCACAGTTCCTAGTGGACTCTAGGGATGCCCTAAGTTTTCTTTCATTTTCCATTAAAGTTATACATTTAATTTCTTGTTTAGATTCCAGATAGAAATGAGAACACATGGGACTTATGGTATTTGGCTGGAGGCTGTTTCTTTCAGGAGACAAATGCTATGTCAGAAAGGAGAGGGCTTTGCAGTGGGAACTCTTTGATCTATGATTCTGTACCCTTCATTGTGGTTGTAGTGCATACCCCAGGAATGCAGTTGCCCAGGGTTTATTCACTGGCATATGAACCCAGTCCCAGTTGTATCCTAGGCTGTTTATTATATGTATTTCCCAAAAGAGTTGGTACCTTCTACAAGCTTCTACAAGCGAACATTGCACTTCTGTATATTCACAGCCTGGAACGTACCTTCATGTAACACTAATTCTTAACTCTGCTCATCTGGGGAAAGGATGAGTTTCGTGACTCTTCCAACAAGAACCCCGAGATCAGAGAGGTCTATCAGGAATCAATGAATCCTTAGTGTGGTAACTGAAAGGCAAGTCTGTTGTTTATTCTTTGAAGAAGTGAAATTGTTGTCTGAGCTCTTTCCTCAGTTTCTCTTTTGAGATAGGTAATGCTGTTTCAGTTTTTTAGAATGTTATACATATGTCATATATCTCCAGAAGAATCATTCGAATCTCTAATGCTGGTTCAATACATTCAGCAAGAAAGATGAACAAGTATTTTTCACAATGTAAAATTTTCTAATATCTAGGAATTTCTATAATTTCAGAATTCCTGTTTACTTATTCTAGCATGAGATGGAATGTGACAGGCAGGATTTAGATACATGTATTTTTTTGTAGTATGTCTTTTCACAGAATCACAGAATATTCAGAGTTGGAAGGGATCCACAAGGATCATTGAGTCCAGCTCTTAAATGGCACCACTGCCTCCCTGGTGGGAATCGAACTCAGGTCTCCCACACGACAGGCAGGGACACTCACCACTGTACTAAAGTGAATTTTCCTCCCTCTTTCCAAGAAAAATAGTTTATACACTGTATAAATATAGTTTATACTATAACACTTTTTTGGAAACTGAAAAATATTAATTTGAACACACTCAGACTAAGGAGGAAACAATTCCTAAATTTTCAGTATACTGCAGAATATTGTAGTTACTAAGCTGTGATATAAAAAAAACCTACCCTCCTCCTCTCCCTGTGTCTTAAGAGGAAATAAAAGTCTATTTTCAGGAGAAAGTTCAGACACGGAAACCAACTGAACAGTAGTACATAGAATCATAGAGTCATTCAGATTGGAAATGACCTCCAAGGACATCAGGTCCTACCTTCAACTGAATACTACCATGCCCATTAAAACATATTGTGATGTGTCATGTCTACTTACTTTATGAACATTTGTAGGTATGATGACTCCACTGCTTTCCTGGACAGCTTGTTCCAATGTTTAAAAACTCTTTCAGTGGAGAAGATTTTCCTAATATCCAATCTGAACCTCCTCTAAAAATATTGTGATCTGATCTACCTTGTTCTTCTGTGCATTCTTAACCCAAAGATTTTCTGAATTATTATTTAAAGTATCTCTCTGTTCAGATATTGAACAGAGAGACTGGATGGCAAACACAGAGCATCCCATGACAAGGATCAGGAATAAAATACAGATTTTGCAATGCTGTATACGCTTCTGAGATAAATACATTCCTTAGAAGGTCTAGCCTGAAAACTTTCTGAAAGACAGCAATTGTAGCTGAAGATAGTTTGACCTTTTGTCAGTTAAGGACTTTAAGTTTCTGGTTCTCTGCCTATAACAATAGCAGTCCTTAGCCTCCATTTCTTCCTTTTCTATGTTTTTTATTTTGTGGGTGAAGTGCTGTTTGTATAGTCCACAACATAATAAATTGAAAAATAAAATGGAGAAAATGATAGAAATTTTAAAATAAATAGTTATTTGGGGAAAATGTTGAACTCAAATTTCTGACATACTGTTTTCATTAACTATTTCCCTCTATGGTGTCTAATTGACTCATCCAATATCAGAGTAGAAAAACATTTCTATATCACACTCATATATTGAAAAGAAAACAGTAGTAAAACCCTCTAAAATGCCTTCAGATGAAACAAATGGGCAAATTAATCTATCTGGGCATGAACTGGATAGGCCAGTCTGTTTCACATGGGTCATCAAATTACTATTAAGACATTCCTCCTCCACCCTGTTGCTACATATTATGCCAGTATACTAGTAAGAGAATAGTAGTAATAGACTTCGAAGTCTCTTCATTACTTTTAGCATGTTTAGCAGCCGTGTCATATTTTCCATGATCAAATGTAGTTTTTTCAAAGAGGTTCTCCGTAACTAAATGCCAGTGTTGGGGGCAGGGATGGAGCAAAGGGGAGCTGATCCTTAAGTATGCTCAATGTTTCATTGCCAGTTTCAGATTTTGCAAGATCAGCACTGACACTTGGCATGGCAGATTAATGAGTGTTCAGAGCATTCGGGAAGATCAGTCTGTGCTCATTTAACTGAATCTCCCTGTCAAGTGCCTTTCAACTGGCATGATTTCAAGGATGCTATTGATGGTAAAGGACATATGATGTTTCGATCACTGCTGTTGCTTTACATAATGCCATTGTTTGCTTAAGTGTTGAAAGCAGAACCATTAGCAAAATGCTTACAAACAACAACACCTCAGATAGGTTTTGACTAGGGGAGTATTAAAAATATATATGTAGTTATTCCAGAGTGCTGAGCTCTCCTGTAAAACCATGGAGTAGAAGTGTTTTGGCCAAAGAGCAGATGGCAGAATGATCAGAGAAACCTGAAGCTCTTTTTGACTGTGAGTTGCTCAAGTGAAAAGACAATGGCCTCATGTGATGGGTTTTAAACATTGTCATCTATCGTATTTAGCTTCTTCCTTAATGATCTGAAGAGGGACTAAACAGTGTTAATCAAATGAGCAGATGACTGAACTGGACAATGTTGAACGTGTCAGCCAGGATACAGAAACATTGTACAGTTTTCTAGAAACTAGTTTCTGCAAAACTAGTTACTTGTAATTTTAAGTAGCTAGAACAAAAGTTAGACCTTATTTCAGTACGATTTAGGCGCCTGTTGCCCTCATAGTCCTTTGTATCCACATGTCTAAATCCTAAGCCTTAGTTAAACATTACTCCATTCAAGTGACTCCATCATTACTAATCCAATTCTATATTATGTTACACAGTTCAAACAAACATTTACCATAAAGGCAAAAAGAAATAGCACCTCCATACTTGAGGTGCCTAACCGATTTTGACCTTGGATCATACCATGGGGCGAGTTACATCTAAAATTCTTTTTCCATTTGTACTATAGGACGTGAAGATCCTGTTACATTCCTTTGTGATTTACTCTCACGGTTATTCATTGTCAGTCTTAAACAGATTTATCTCCAATGGCTTTTATATTGTTATTCAAAATAAATTTTTCTTGTCAAATTCAATGAAATACTAGTTAAAAACCAGCTCAGTTCTTGCAACAAATTCTTTAATTTTTCAGACTTTTTGCATTTCTAATTGCCTCATCAATTGTTATAGTGTGTTTTCTTAAAAAACGGCCGCAACTGTGTTGAATGTTGATGTTATGAAATGTACTATCATTTAAAACTGAACAGATGAGCCTCTGAACACACCACAGCTAACTGCTCAAATGGCACAAAGACTAATGGACCACAATGAGGAGGTATCACACCATGTTAATCTCAAAGTAAAGTAGATTTGAATTTAAGGAATGATGTTCCCACTTGGACCAGATTCCAAAATTAGTGCAGAAACCAGCACCCTTCTGATCTGATGCCAGGTCATCAGGCACTGGCTTGAACAGATGCTCCTTATGGAATTTATTGTATGAAAGAAGGAAGACTAGTTAATCTGATTTACAACGTTATGCATAATATTTCTGCACCACAGATCTCCAGTTTGCTATGAGCAAACAGTTTTAATTCTCCTATAACTGCATTTGAGAAGATTTGCACTGGGTTTTGTCGGTATGTATATCAAGAACTACTTGGCATAGGTTCCTATCCCCATAGCATGTGAATTATTTGTAACTCCACAAAGTACATGAATAATGCAGGTAATTTTAATCAGTGGCTTCAGTATATTGCATAAATTAGTAAAAATAACATTAACAAGACTGGCAGGTGGAAAACTTCTGCAATGTTACCTGCTGGCCTCCGAGTGACAGGGTTCATCTCTCTATGTGTTCCTGTGCTAGTGAACTCATGCATGTTTCTCAGCATATCTTTAGTATATATTGTAGCATTATGGACAATTTTTTTTGCTTTTAAGTATAGCTCCTGCATAAAAAATAATGATAATATGTTGATTTCCACTCAACATAAGCAGTTTAAGGCAGAAAATTCCAGTTGATATTCTGCAAACGTGATTTGCTATCTCTATTTTAACTATAATACATTGTTATGCGACAATACCCGGTTTGACACCAAAGTCTGATTAATTTTAATGCCTCTCTTCCTTCAGAAAAAATAGGTATTTAAACTGTTCCATGAAATTTCTAAGATGATTTCCAGCATCTGAAGGCTTCAAAGAGAAGGACCTGCTGCGATCAACTCACAGACTCACAGATTCACAGATTCATAGAATACTATTAGTTAGAAGGGACCCACAAGGATCATCTAGTCCAACTCCCCATCTAACACCCGTACAGAGACCGAACGCACATCCCAGAGTGGTAAACATAAACCTCGATCCCTCACAGGTTAACAGGCTGCTCTGAGCCAGAAGGGACCCACAGGATCATCCAGCCCTACACCCCCCAGCTAGACCATGTCACTAAGCTCCTCATCCAGTCTTCTCTTAAACACCTCCAAGGATGGCGACCCCACCGCCTCCCCGGGCAGTCCATTCCAATGTGCAATCAATACATGTATTTTTTGTTTGTTTCCACAAATTAGTTAATTGGTTTTGGCTAAAACAAATTCTTCAAAGTTCTCTTCACATGTCCACAGGTTACGGTGATTTGGAAGGAACCCAGAGAATCATCTAGTCCAACTCCCAAGTGAACGCCCACCCAGGGATCAGGCCCACAAGCATAGAACCACGGGCACCATGCTCCATCCATGCAAGCTTCCCACCATCTAGGCCATGTCGCTGAGCTCCTCATCGAGTCTTCTCTTAAACACCTCCAGGGATGGCGACTCCACCACCTCCCTGGGC
>WEKX01006318.1:3842-23018 GCA_013390025.1 Pitta sordida | reverse complement strand
TTGTTGCAGCCTCTCTTTTTACTGTTGATGTACTTATAGAAACATTTCTTATTGTCCTTAACAGAAACGGCTAGGTTCAGTTCCATCTGGGCTTTTGCCTCTCTAGTTTTTCTCCTGCATGACTTGATGACTTCCTTAAACACACCTTGACTTACCTCCCCCTTTTTCCAAAGGCTGTACATCCTCCTTTTTTCCCCTACTTCTTTCAGAAGCTCTCTGCTCATGTAGGCCAGCCTTCTGCCCCTCCAACTCTTTTTTCAGTACATTGGGACCGCCTGCTCCTGCGCCTTCATGAGCTCATTCTTAAAGTATGCCCAGCCTTCCTGGACTCCCTTGCCATTAAGGGCTGTTTCCCATGGTACCCTCCCAATTAATTTCTTAAACAGTCCAAAGTCTGCCCTCCGGAAATCCAGCATGGAGTTTGGTTCATGCCCTTTCTTGTCACACTGCCAATTGAAAACTATTGTCACGTGATCTCATGATCATGACATCCCAGGTTTCCTCCAACCACAATATCACTAAACACCCCTTCCTTATTTGTAAACAATAGGTCGAGCACAGCCTTACCCCCTCGGGAGGAGACCTGTTCCCGCTCTCCCTCATCCTCAAGGTTTCTTTCTCCTACCTCGTGTTGGGGAATGTGAGGTGCATGTGGATGTTCTGGCTCCCAAGGAGCTCTAAAGTTTGGAAGCACACTGTCCCCCAATTCTACTTCCTTTGCATTACCTTGATTATTTCTCAGCCTTTCCACCTCTTCCTTTAGCTTTGTTATCACAGAGAGCAGGTAATTTACCAGCTCACACTGGACACAGGTGTTTTCCAGGCTGTCCTCCTGTTTGACCATCAAGCTCAGGCATTCCCTGCAGCCAGGAGTTTGGACAGCCACATCTGCTGACACAGGGGTAGTTTGGGTCTGAGCTTCCCTTGTAGCCTTGGCCCTGACTTTCATCTGTCTGGTTCTGGCTGTGACTGACTGGGAGGAAGGAGAGACAGCACCTGCCAAGATAGCATCTGCAAACCTGTCCGTGCTAGCTGCCTCTTAATTGCTTATTTACGAGTCCCCCACAGTTGCCCAAGCCCCCTGCAGTTGCCCAAGCCCCCCGCAGTTAATGTCCTGGTTTGCACTGCCCCTGTTCGCCGTGCCCCGGTTCGCCGTGCTCTGGTTCGCCATGCTCCCAGGAGAGCTAATGGTTTAAGTACCCACAGGTGGGAAGTCTGGGCTCCCTGAGAGCCCCTGGCCCAAAAGTCCTACAAGTCCAAGCTGGCCCCTCGCGTCTGGCATGTTGTTGGCGCCGGTCCAAGCCGCTGGTGGTAGCTTCTTGGCGTACCGCAGCTCGGGGTCACAAGGGTGTGCACACACGGCTCCCTGAGCGTCCCCGGCCCAAAAATCCTACAAGTCCAAGCTGGCCCCTCACATCCAGCACATTGCTGGCACTGGTCCAAGACTCTTCAAGAGGAACAAAAATACAAGGAGTTATTTTTTTTCTCTAAGGTTTAATAAAATCAATTTCCCAGTAGGTCTACAGCTAAAATCATGCCTTTAACCTGATATTCAGATAGTAACCAGGAGGATGTTTGCTACAATGTCTTTCCAGTAACGTTCATGCAAAGCTGCAATACACTGTCACTTGAACATGGTATCATGTGTCTTCAGCATTCTCTAAGGCACAAAAATTGGACTTAAGATAGAGGTGAGATAACAAAGTGCCTCCAGCATTCTGAGCTATGGAAGAAAATAATCATGCAGTACACGTCAACTGAGTAGCAGGGGAATAACAAAGAGACTAACTAGGATTTTAGAGCCTTTAGGAATATTTTTGTTTGTATCTGTGGAAAATGTAATCTGTGTCATGTGTTGGAACTAGAACTCCATGATTTTTCAGAGAATCCAGTGACACTATTTCCTCTTTATTGCCATTCACAGCTGCTTTGCCATTATCTGCTTTGCTGTAATGCACAGAATCCAGCATCAGAATTACAGAATATTCTGAGTTGGAAGGGACCCACAAGGATCATCAAGTCTGACTCTTAAACGACACCTCTGCCTCCCTGGCGGGAATCAAACCCCCGGTCTCCCACATGAGAGATGGGGACACTCACCACTGTACTAAAGTGGATTTTCAAAAGAGCATGATCCATTCCATTATCGCTGTAAATACAAATGAAAGATACTTTCAGTCTCCAAATGTACAAAGGAACAGAGGACATTCAAAATATTTGTCCCAAGGCAAATGTCAATTCATGTAGTGCCTGGAGAGCGGGGGCAGACACCCCGGCTCACTATCTTCCTGCAGTACCAGAGAAAACAATATTTTTGTAACCTGCTGAGAGAAAATTCTCTTACAACTTTAGACTTTAACATTGTAGACCTTTTATTAGATGCATACCACCTCTGAAGGCATCACACAATGCCTTGCTCTCACTGACTCATTCTACCCGTGATTTGAAGTCCATGTTTTACTATTCACATTTTTTTTTTAATTAACCTTAACATTGGTTAGGAATTTTCTATCTAAATAATAAAGCTTCCAGAATCTAGCCTGCACAGAGGAATGGAGATGAGGCACTCCACTTCTGTGGGCCATAAAAAAATTAATTTTAATTTTGAATAGACCATAAACACATCAATCTTATGAGGACTTGCATCTATATTCAGGTTGAAAAACTAATGGGCTTTTGGTCCAACATTATTTATTTAATGATCCTCAGGAACCTTTGGCCCTTACTGATGCTGTAATGAGCATCAACATGACTCCAAAAGAAAATGCAATAAAGCTAAGTAAAATTATCAGAATAAAATTAGAATATTCTTGAAACAAAACAAGAAGAACTCAAACTGATGAGACAAAACCCCCAAAACTGCTTAGAAGCATGGGAACTGAACTAGTCAAACTATAAAGAAAGCAATGCTAAATCTATTTCCCCAAATTGATAATAATTAGTAGCAATAACTTTCATTTTTATTGAATGAGTCATCAAAGGATCTCTAAGTGGCAGCTAAAGCAAATGTTAATATTTCCTCATGCTCTCTACTTTGGAACCTTGGACATAATATGATTAAATAAAAGGCCCAAACCCCTTCATTACATAACTGACAACCTACAAAAACTGTTACAGTTCACTGTTTCCCAGATTATAAGTCTAATCAGTTGTTTGTCAGTGCTTTACTGAAAATTAGAGAAATCTTTGAGAATGATCATATACACAAGCTATATGTATCATCAAGGCCCATGCTTGTGTGGTATTTTGTATTTTTATCTCAGATGAAGTTCTGTGTAAAGTCCTGATTTAAGCAGAAACCATTTATTCTCTCTCACTTTGATGCTCCATGTCTTTGTATGAAGTGAAGGTCTAGTCATTAATATGCATCAGAGAAGCTGGAATTAGGTAAAAAGGGAGGGATGTGTGGTTATTCCAGTCACATGGCACCATAGAAAGCGAAAGGCAGCATTAGGGTTTCGGAAAACTGAAAATAATCACTGCTTAGTTTCTGCTCATTATTCAGGTGAGACATAGCTGGTCCTCAAAGACCATTCCAAAATATCAATTACAAGAGGCCTTAAGTAGGCAATCAATTGATCAGCCAAATAATGCATATGAAGCTACACTGTTTTGCAGTAAAATAAAGGAGGAAAATCAATGCTTAAAAGAGCTTAGGAGCTAATCTAACAGGAATTGCTGAAAACACAGGCTCCACTATGCACTCTCTAGCTCTTTACTTGCTTTAGTAGACAACCATTGCCTGAACCGAGAGAGTATTTTAAAGTAGCCTTGTAGCCAGAAGTCATAGAATCACAGAATATTCAGAGTTGGAAGGGACCCACAAGGATCATTGAGTCCAACTCTTAAATGGCACTACTGCCTCCCTGATGGAAATCAAACCCCCGATCTCCTGCATTAGGGGCGGGGACACTCACCACTGTACTTTTTTTTGTCCTGAGATTTGATCTCATTTACACACAAAGTTAATCCTAGTGAAATGCCTTCCTTCCTCTTAATTAAAGACGAAATCAAAAAGTGCTTTTGGAACAGGTGAACTTCTGTTTTATCCTGTTGATGGTAAAACTCTTAAAACTTTTGGGAGACTGAGTCATTGGTGTGCAAATAGGGCTACTATCCTTAGTCTCTTTAATAATATCCTCTCAGAGCAGTTACTACCTTTAAACCAAATTAATATATCTGGAAATCTAGTTAATTTGATAAAAATGATAAAACCTTTTTTAATTGACTAATAAAGATTTTACAGTACTTGGCAATTAACTATTGAGAGGCTGACTAGAGTTCGGATTGTTCAGTCTGGACAAAAATAGGTTCCAGGGAGACCTTATTTTGGCTTTTCAACATATTAAGGGGGTTTAATAGTTAGGAGGTCGATTTTGGCTAAGAGCCAGGTCTCACTCAAGCCTCTTTCTCACTCCCCTCTGCAACTGGACAGTGGAGAGAAAGTATAAGGAAGGGTTCATGGTTTGAGATAAGGATGGGAAGAGATCCCTTACTGATCACTGTCATGGGAAAAGCAGACTCCAAGTGGAGATATTAATTAAATTTATTGCTAGCAGATCATTGCTTGAGAATGAGAAATAAATCTTAAAAATACCTTCCGTCCATCACTCCCACCTTCCCAAGTTCTACTTCCTCCTGCCCAGCAGTGCAGGGAGACAGGGAACGGGGGTTATGGTCAGTTCACCTCAGGTTATTTCTGCCGCTGCTTGGAGGGAGGTATCCTTCCCCTGCTTCCTGTGGGGTCCTGTCCCCAGGAGATAGTCCTTCATGAACTTCTTCACCATGAGTCCCTCCCAGTTATCCACAAACTTCTGCCACTTCGCTCATTTTTCCGCTGGGTATAGTCCTTCAGACACAGGTGGATCCAGCGTAAGTCCCGCACAGGGCTGTAAATCCTACCAGGAAAACTTGCTCCAGTGTGGCCTCCTCTCCCCATGGGTCAGTAGGTCTCAGCCAGGACCCTGCTCCAACGTGGACCTTCCACAGAGTCACAGTCTCCTTCCATTATCCACCTGCTCCAGTGTGGGCTCCTCCAGGGGCTGCAGGTGAATCTCTGCACCCCTGTAGACCTGCAGGGTCACAGCTGCTCCAACATGGTCTTCACCACAGGCTGCAGAGGAACCTCAACTCTGATGCTTGGAGGACCTCCTCCCCCTCCTTCTTCACTGACTTTGGTGTTTGCAGTGTTGTTCTCTTCTTTGGTTGCTCTTCTTTGGTTGCAATTTCACCTGTGTGATAACTAGTTCTCCTAATTAATTATATAATCACAGAGGCATTACTATCACTCCTGATTGGCTTGGCCTTGGCCAGCAGTGGGTATCATCTCCCAGAGCCAGCTGGCGTTGGCTTTGCTGGACACAGAGGATTCTCGCAGCTTCTCATAGAAGCCACCCTGTATCCCCAACCTGTATCCCTGGCCACACAAAGCCAATAAAGGATCTTTTCAAAAGGACAGAGAGAAACTTTGTATCAGGGCCTGTAGTGACAGAACAAAGGGCAATGTTTTTAAACCGAAAGAAAGTTTTGATTGGACATAAAGAAGAAATTCTGTGCTGTGAAGATGGTGAGATACTGACAGAGCTTGCTCAGAGAGGTTCTGGTTTCTCAACAATGTGTTCAAGGCCAGGC
The DNA here is from genome assembly GCA_013390025.1 of Pitta sordida. Taxonomy (NCBI): domain Eukaryota; kingdom Metazoa; phylum Chordata; class Aves; order Passeriformes; family Pittidae; genus Pitta; species Pitta sordida. Next base: position 17,387 of record WEKX01006318.1, on the reverse strand, counting down.
TGGATGGGGCTTTGAGCAACTAATTCTAATGGAAGGTGTCCCTGCCCATGCCAGGTAGATTGGAAGTAGATGATATTTTAAGTTCCCTACCAATCAAAACTATTTTATGATTCTATCAATTTATCTAATTAGCCCCTAAGTACATAATTGATAATAGAATCACTCAAACCTAAAGAGGAATGCAGGGTTTTTTTAATTGACTAATGTCCCCAATTGTTTACTTATTCCATTAAAAACCACGAATTTTATTGAGAAAATGTGGTCAGTTATGATCAGTTAATATACTACTTATGTGACAGTCTAATGCTTCATCACAAGATGGAACTCACTAATTTTTAGTAATAGAAATAGTTATTCTCTTAAAATTTTATCTAGCAACATCTTTTTCTATATATACTATCTTCAATTCTCTATTCTTCACATAATTCACCAGAGTTTCAGTACAAATGGAACAGAAATTTGAACTAGAATACAGTGAATCCCCGGTGCATTGTGACCTCTCCATTATGGATTCGCCCATTTGCGAGGCAAATTTCTCGCAATTTTGCTTCAGCCATCTGCGAGGTTCCCAGGCCGATGCGTGTGCAGTGCCTCTGCTCTGCTGAGGGGTGGTGCCACAGTGCCTGTGGGGCAGGACTCACCCCACCCTGTGGGGAGGAGGCTCGCAATGGCGGAACCGTGCCCCCATCCCTGACCTGGGAAACTGCCTAACGAAAGTGAGGCAAGCGAGGTCGGGCAAGCGCTGTGTGCTGGGAGGGGGCACCTGTGTCTGCGCCAGGAGGAGGCTTCTATTCCTCCACCCTCTGGGACTGTACGGGCAGCTCTGCCTCTCCCAGGACTGGTGGATGTTAAAGGGAGAGAAACTCCTGTGGCGGGCTGGCAGCCCCAGCCCCGCAGCAGCTCTGGCCCTGTGGCAGCCCCGGTGGGCCGAGACGCCATGCCGGGAAGCAGTGGGCACACGCACTGGGGTTGGGGTGGGGGAGCAATGGCGCGGGGTTTGGGCTGTTGGAGCATGGTTGCAGCAGCCTGGAGAGACCAACAGATTCTTGGAGAGGAGGGGGGGTCTCAGGAGTCAGAGTGGGCTCAGAAACGGTTCCCTTTGCTCCCCTATACTGAGAGTACAGCAGCGCTCCGGAGTGCCGGGGTGTGGAGCAATGGGTGTGGCCTGCATGCATATTAACGCCCTGCAGTTCTTTGCAAGTTTCGCTTTTCCCAAGGCCCGTGGCCTGACCTGTTCCTTGCAAATGAAAGGGTATAACTGTATTTGCTTTCTTTTGAATTCTACATTTTTTCTCCCTTACATTCTGGAGATCGGTGACTACCCTGAAGTTTACCTGTCTGAATAAGTCATGAGAAAATACTGGACATAACACGAGAATCACAGAATCACAGAATCACAGAATATTATGAGTTGGAAGGGACCCACAAGGATCATCTAGTCCAACTCACCATCTAACACCCGTAAAGAGACCGAGAGCACATCGCAGAGCGTAACACCAACCTAGATCCCTCACAGTCTAGCAGGCCACTCCGAGCCGGAGGGGGCCCAACGTCATCCAGCCCTACACCTCCCGGCTAGACCATGTCACTAAGCTCCTCGTCCAGTCTTCTCGAGAAATACCAGATGTGACAGAAAACAATATGAAAACCTGTCGAAAGTCTTAGATATGCTCCATGACCACACTAATTGTCTCAAAATGCCTTATTATTTTCATTACAACATCTAAAACCACACCAATTTTCAGTGAAGATACTTGATATCCAGTTTGACCTAGTGCATAAACCAACTTTAAAAATCATTGCAATTTTTCAATATAACATTATAGTTTGTAAAATTCTAATTTATTTTACTTTTAATATTTATATCAATGGTCTAATTGGAACATATCAGAGCACTCTTAAATGATAAATAAATTCACAAGTAGCAGAGATAACAGTTAGCCATAAACTAAATAAACCTGATTAAGGAATATTTTTGTCAAGAAAACTGAAGCAGTAAAACATTTCTAGGATCTCTTATGCAACAGAAATTTATGGTTTGGTTCTTGGCGCTGCAGAGGGCTTTCATCATCAAGGAGAAATCCACCATTAGATGTGTTGGACTAAACTCCTGACATGCTTCTCTTCAGAGTAGGCTATCAAGTCCAGACTTTGTGTATAACAAGGCAAAATTATGCTTCATTACAAGCATCAACATTGGGTTTTATATGAAAATGCAAGGTAAAGTTTCACTTATGATGTCTGAACACTGCTTTGGGTAAAGAGTCTTCTAGAATTACAAAGGTCTAAGCAGAGAAATGAGTACATATAGAAAAGTAGGTAAATTAATAATACACATGAATTTATCATGCTCTATGCATTCATTTCATATGTGAAATCTGTTGAAACTTGAGTTGAGTACAGTGGGAACTACTAGGCATTTATTAAACCACTGCACATTATTGCTGACTGGTTCATGGATTACGTCTGAGAACTCTTCTGTATCATAATACAGGCAGATTATATCCTGCATCCTCCCTTTCCCAAGGCTATGGCAACCTCATGTTGATCTCCATTGTTTCATGGTTGTCCGTAATAAAATAAAAAGATCTAAGGAATCACAAAATGTGGTTTTCATCACTCATAGCTACAAGTTAATTTGGTCTACTAATCACTTGCCACCTTAGCAGCAAAAGCTCTAGAACAATAGACCACAAAATAAATTCAGGACGGACTTTCAGCCTTCACACTAAATGAGCTGTCTTGCATTACTGGGCCGGTCAAATCTCTGTGTTATTTCACCTTAGCTTTTGTGGTTGCATATCCTTTCATTTTGTTATTTGTTAATATATATTGGCAGGCATCACCATCTCAGATTTTGTAAATTTTACTTCAGAACAGCTGCCAAGATAATACATCTCAGTCTGAGGGCATTTCATTGATGTGGACACAGCATCCCCAAGGGAGTCTCCTCAGCAAGGATGCTGTTTATTAATGCAGACATCTATCTATCATAGCTAAATGTATCTCTTTCTCCCTGGCATCATAAAGATTTAGAAAGCCTGACATTTTCCAGTAGGAGTCTTTTCTGGCTTATCACAGGCAGAGAGATTCTGAAAGGACAGCTAGCCTTGTAGAAGTGCAAAAGAAGACATTCTGTAGCAGAATTTTGAAACGTATATATTCCAAACACTACCGAACACAAACACTTCAGTTTATAACTAACAGATTTGAAAGGAGCTATTATGTTCTTGGTAGCTCTGTGTGTGTATGTGTGTGTGTGTGTGTGTGTGTGTGTGTTTGTTGTTGTTGTTTTTGTTTGATTGGGGTTTTTTGTTTGTTTTTGGTTTGGTTTGGATTTAGCTTATTTTTTATTAATCATAGAATCCTTCTAGCAACACAGAGTATTCCAGATATCTACTTCTTTTACCTCCAAATTAACAATGTATTTATGGATATGCTTAATTTAGATAATTTCAGTAAAGTCAGCTGGATTATTTGTTTTTATAGTTAAGAATGTACGTAAGTACATCTTTCAGTTAGCTCTCTGACAAAGTACTTTTCACTTCTAGTCATTTTCCCTTCCAAGACTATTGGCAGCTTCTCCTCCCTTACTCTGTCATCTCTCATTCTGTCCTGCAACACTAATTTTACTTTTGATTAGGCTGTGATGTCAGCATCCTTCACTTGCTTGTTCCATTTTTAAATAGGTCCTTTTGTGTGCTCTGTCACACCTGGGGGAAATGCTTCAAAAAGTCTTCAAGTTCATTCTGTTGCTCTTTTAAAACTCTTCAATACCATGATGCACCCAAAGCTCAGTAATTATTTGATTGCTGGAGTTCCACTTCTCTGTGTGCACATTTTATACTTCACTTGCATATAAATATAAGTTTTTCAGGAAAGAAAATCTCACTTCCCCTCACCTGGAATCTTTCCTGCCTTTGAAAGAAGTCCCTTCTGCTCTTCGTGGTATCTTTTAACTCTTCTCTACCTGACACCAAAAAATAGGCTAAAAGTACTGTCAAACTTGACTGGCTAAGTGTCAAGGAGATCTTTGGTAAGATTTGAATAGATCCTGGAGCGGCCACTAGGATGCTAAGAAAACAAAACAAATGTATGAAGGTACCAAACATGTGCTGTGTTGACTCTACTTTTGGTGGAACGGGGAACTCCAGCATTGCCTTCAGAGACATCCACCTTCTTTAGTGAATAGCAAGAAATAGAATCAGTTAAACATATGAATCGTATAACTTGCTTCAGTATTTTATAGGATCCTGCCTCTTTCCTTGAGTGTATAGGAGCATAGTTTGCAAAATGGGTTGCATATCAAGCAAGTGACTCAAAATTTCAGGGATGTTGTGCCCATTTTGGACACTTAAGTCACGCAGACTGGACTCTACAATCATTAATTACAATCCTTGCAATAAAGCTTCTTTTAGCAGCCTGGGAGCCTGGTATGCTGAAGGGTGTCATGTGAACGAGATATTAATACCATAATTTTTACCTTTCACTATACCACCAGCATATATACCCTTTAGTCAGAATGTGAGTTTGATAATGAATAATGCAATCATACTTTTGCTATTTTACAGGAAGAAGGACCAGACTATTTGAATACAAACTGACAGATCGTTTCACAGAATCACAGAATTAGTAAGGTTGGAAAAGACCATAGAGATCATCGAGTCCAATCTATCACGTATCACCTGTTACCTAACGTGTTATCTAACCTGTTGTCATCCTGCTACCAACTCCCCATCCTACCAATAACACACTACCCTTATATCTAGGTCATTTATGGGTACCCATCAACTTTTAGTTGAAAAAGTAGCCCACTTTCTACTCTTGAGCTACTTGTGAACATAAACTGAATTGAACAAGCATTTGAAATTGTTTGCTAAAGAATTAATGAAAATACTATCATCTTCCAAGATGTTTAACCATTTTTCTGCTTATCAGATCCAACACAAATCCTCTTACCTTATGTCCTCATTGAATCATACAATTAAAATAGTACAAAAATATTCTTACACGCTTTTTATGGGGGGATAAATATAACTTGGGATATAATTGATGAAACTTGGGCTGCTCAAGGAGGTGGTGGAGTCACCGTCCCTAGAGGTATTTAAGAAAAGGTTGGATGATGTACTTGGTGGCATGACCTAGATATTAGGGTAGTGTGTTATAGGTAGGATGGTCTGTTGGTAGCAGGATGGCAACAGGTTAGGTAACAGGTTGGCTAGGTTAGGTAATAGGTGATAGGTTGGACCTGATGATCTCTATGGTCTTTTCCAACCTTACTGATTCTGTGATTCTGTGAAACATTTCAGGGTTTGTGACAATTTGCATGAAGTGAGAGATGCCAAAATAAATTCAATATATTTATTCCACAAGTAACTGACCTAAACTGATATATACCAAAAAAATTTTAAGCATATTTCTGTAAGTTCTCTATTACAAGTTTTTAACATTCTCTACAGCAGGATAGCTATTTTTCAAAGAGATAATCAGGTTATTTAGAGTTCAGAATCTAAGGTGGATTTCTACCATGCTTGGAATTCATAAAAGAGCAAAACTAAATATAGTTTCATTATATTAGAGGTCATAGTAAATTTTTCAAATTATAAACCTTTATCAAGTTAACTAAATCTTCTGCCTGCTCTTAAAGCACATACTCAGATGTATATTCAGACAATCATAGAAAATCTCGGAGTATTATGTATAGCTTTCTTATTTAATATATTTTCCTTTTATATGTCAATATTTCTTTCAAAAGAAATTTATAGAGATGTTTAGAAAATAGAAAATTTCCATGCAAGGAAATTTTGTTTTTATGTTTTCCTATTAGTAAACACAAGTAAATCCACACAACTTAGTTTCTGTGTGATTTGTAGACCAGTCAGACTGACAAAGGCAGTTGATTATAAACTAGAACAGATGGCAAAGGTCAGAAGGAGGTACAGATGGGCCTGAGATTGACTGAAAATACAAGCCTTTGTTACAGGATAAAATTTACTGAGCTGAGCAAGTGTATGTGATATGGGCTGGATGATACTCAAGAGGACTGAAGAGATTTTTCAGAAGACTAGTACCTAAAGAAATTAAGCAAAACCTGAATAGACGAGCATAGATAAGCTTATGAATAAGCATGTCAACATCATCAAAAGCCAGAAAGTTTATATTAAACTGAAGGAGCAACTTAATGTAAGGATGATCAACTACCTTTTCCTTGAGAGCTACATATTCTTTCTTCCCCTCACATTTAGGACTTTGAATGCAAGATGACACTGCATCTACATGACAGGACTATGGAGCATTTACCCTCTTCTCTGTGTGTTGGCAAAAACCTGGGGAATACTTCGAGTTAGAAATAGCCTCCACGGTCATCACAAACCTATGAACTTGTCCCTGTAGCTGCCATGACAAATTGGCGATGCAGACTGATCAAAGACTAATATAAGCTGAACTCAATGTGATAATTTTCTTCCTTAAAATGGAAACCATTATTTTTGTTTTTCCTGATTTTAGACCTCTTCCATTGGTAGGATGACAACCTGTTGTTTTCAAAAGTAAAGAATCAAATCATATTGCTTGCATCATAGCTACAAATATTTGTGTAAAAAGGTATGTACAGTGCCTGGAGTCAAATACTGGGGAGGACACAGCACATTTCACTTATTTTATACCCGTGTCACATACTCTTGGATGAAAAAAGACACCACCTGATTTAAATTGTGACGTTCCATATGCTAAGAATTAGATGATGTCTTAATACTTAAGCAATTAAAAAAACCTTCAAAACCAAAAAAAACAGTCATTTTTCTTCCTCTGATCTATGTTTTCGTTTCTCTGTCAGAAGTTTAGAAACCCTCTGAGTCAGAAGGCTTTCTTGTCTATCAGGATATAACGTAAGTCCAGTCTTAAAAAGGCAAAAAATATGGACTTCAAACCAGACTTTTATGTCAGAGACAAATTCTGGAAAACATGTCCCAATAAGAAAATATTAATTTTTTTTCATATTTTCCCTCATCTTCTAGCAGTCTGCAAGAAAGTAAATGAACTGAAAAAGATTCTGCTATGCTGTTAACTGGAAAGGCAAAATATACATTTGTTCACATGTTCACAGGTCACTCTGAGTTGGAAGGGACCCGCAGGATCATCTAGTCCAACTCTCCACCAACTAGACCATGTCACTGAGCTCCTCATTGAGTCCTGTCTTAAACACCTCCAGGGATGGCGACTCCACCACCTCCCTGGGCAGACCATTCCAATCAGAGATCACTCTCCCTGTGAAAAACCTCTTCCTAACATTCAGTCTAAACCTCCCCTGACATAGCTTAAGGCCATATCCTCTTGTTCTGGTGTCGTCAGCCTGAGAGAAGAGATCCTCACCCACCTGGAAGTAACCTTCGCTCAGGTATTTGTAAACAGCAATCAGGTCACCTCTGTGTCTCCTCTTCTCCAGGCTGAACAACCCCAGCTCCCGTAGCCACTCCCCATAGGGCTTGTCCTCCAGTCCCCTCACCATCCTTGTTGCCCTTCTCTGGACCCTCTCAAGCAGCTCAACATCCTTCTTAAACTGGGGAGCCCAGAACTGCACACAGTACTCAAGATGTGATCTGACCAGCATCGAGTACAGGGGATGGCATCCAAAGTGAAGAACCCGGCACTTAGTCTTGTTAAATCTCATACTGTTGGAGTCTGCCCATTTCTCTAGTCTGTCAAGGTCCCTCTGAAGGACCCTCCTACCCTATCTATTTGCTGATGATAGATTCAATTCCCTTGTTCTTCACTTAAAAAAATATTTCCTATGAAAAACATACCTGGAAATATATTTTCTTATAGTGTTTTCCTAATTTTCTCATATGATTTTTCCCCAAGGATTTTTTTTCCCTCATTAACCCTAAATTTTCTCATGAGAAAAGAATTCAGATCTTCTAACAGCTTTAGTTCTAACACAGTCTCTAGTCTTGAGTAGTTTCTGAGAAAAGGCAATCTCATAATTTATTATCATGTAAAGGATGTTGAATAAGCTGTTTGTTCCAAATACATTTGAAATGGCATATTTTTAGCTTTTCAACATAATAAAAGCAAGTAATAGGAAATATCATATCCCGTTAAGAGTCATTATATATTTGAAAAAGTTGATAAGTTCTAAAAATTTCCCATTTATCTGTAGCAAACTCTACTCTATAGGTACAGGACAGCTGGTATCCTACTTTCTCCCTAGGTATCTTTTCCTTTGTATGAAACTTAGGGATCAAAGAAAGCTGCAGTGACAGCCACCAATAGTAAAAAAAGTTGTTAGTCTCCTTTATCTCCATCATGAATTCCTTATGGTAGCTGACTTAACTCTTTCATGCAAAAATACTAACCACTGAGTTTGAGAAGCAGTCATTACTGTGTTAATTTATAGCAATACTGTTCCCAATAGCATGAATCATACTCTCTCTCACCTCTCCTAGTCACACCTTCTCACCTTCTTTCCCCAGCTTTATGACACTCATGACATTGCAATGAGAGAAATCTAATTTATTTTCCTTTCCCAAGTTGTTTATGGAGTCAATGCAAGGGAAAACACAGCAGAGGAAAAAGGAGAGTGGAATTCTTTAGGTAGTACAAGTTCAACATGAAAAATTTCCAATTATCCCACAAATTGTGTAAGCACATGTGTGGGTGTCTTTAGTTCTGGCTAAGCATTTCAGTCAGTATACTATCTTTTTTAATTCAGTCCTGAATAGTCTATGGGTTTTATTGGAGAGGATTTCTTTTGTAATCAACTTCCACAAAGTAGCCTTAAAGGAATGAATGCAGATGCAGGCGGTTTGAAACACAGACATAAAGATAAGTAGAAAGGTTCATGTAGCACCACTATGTATTTACTGAAATGCAGTGACAGAAAGGCTCAAATTGGGCTTACTCCTAAATAAAAAGTTACCATTTATTTCACCAAAATTAACCAGCCTGTCAAGGTCTCTCTGCAGAGCCCTCCTACCTTCCACCAGATCGACATTTTTCCCCAGCTTGGTGTCATCCGCAAACTTGCTAATAATAGAGTCCATCCCTTAGTCCAGATACAAATCAGGTTATTCCATGACTGTGTGACTCTGCAACCTGCTACTACACATAGCAGCAACACTAAACACATCAAATAGAAGATACAGAATCAAGAGCTGTGTGAATGTGAATCCCTGGCTTCACTAGGGATTCTTAGACAAATTAACCATATGCCTATCTGCAAATCGCAGAATCACAGAACCACAGAATATTCTGAGTTGGAAGGGACCCACAACTCCCAAGCGAGTGCCCATACAGGGATTGAATCCACAACCCCAGAGCCATGGACACCATGCTCTGTATAATAATAATATAATAATAATCATCTAATCTAATCTCCTAGCTATGTAACGTTTCAGTCTCATATTCGTATATTTTTCTTTGTCCGTCACTGTTGTCTGTTAGGAACTGCTTCTGAATTACCTCAGAGTACACTTCTTTGTGTGGTACATAGCACTGCAATCCCAGATATCTATGCCAGAGCTGGCTAGCACTGTATTGTAGCCAATAAATAGTAATCAGCAGTAAACCTTGATTGCAAGAAACAAATAATCAAGGTTGTCCCAGGTCACAAATACTCATCTGCAAAGTATCAGTTGAATCATATCATTATTCAACTACCAATTTAATGTATTTGTAGTTATTCTTTGCCAAGATAAGAAAATATCATATTGCTGTCTTCCAAAATACACGATCTAGCAGTAAAGTTCATTTGATGAAACTACATTTTTGGGAATAATTAAAGACCTTTATTTTCCCAAAGAAAAATGTTAAGCAAGCATATTATTGATTCAATGAACTGATTGTAGTTTATATCCAAGAGTGAAGGGAACACTGACATGCAGTTTGTACTTTGGAACTGATATTTTTTATTAGTAATACGTTTAGCTACTTGTAAAGAATATCTTAGAGATAACAGAATACAGGTAACAAAGCCATTTTTAACATAATTTTTGGAAAATGGATGAGAGTACCACAGAATGTTCACAAAAGATTATTTACAATAAACATGAAGAATGGTAATGAGGATGTGGCACAGTTTATAGGAAAGTCTGGTTTCTAAACTTTCCTTCTTGGATACACTGCTCCTAAACCTTGCTGTTCCTACATTTGGCACGACAACAACAGTAACAACTGTAGTGGCAAGTCTGAAAAAATAGGGGTGCAAAGTAACTGCTAAATGAAACCTGGAGGAATGGAAGAACCGACTCTCTGCTGATTACATTGCATCTTTATTAGGCTGTCCACTGGGTAATCAGTCTTTTATCCATGTTGATTTGTTTAAGAGAAAACTATTTCTTCTACTCAGACCACTTTTTATTTATAAATAGTGCTACTTTAAAACAGTTACCTTAGGGAAGAAGTAGCTTCTCAAAGCACAGACGTATTCATGTATATGTTTTAAATTCCTCTCCAAACATAAGTCTCTCCAAACATAGGTAAGTGATGAGTGACCTTTGTGTTGTGAGCCTTAAACTCTCAATCTCACTGATGATCTTTCAAGAGGAACAGTACAGAAAGGTCACCAATACATATTTAACAGTTTCAGATTCATCACTATATGCATCTTTCAATGTCATAGTGGATTGGACAGACCAGAAGACAGCATTTACATTTAAATATCATATTGGAGAAATGCAAAGCAAAGCATTCATTAATAATTAAATTTAGGTTGACCTATAAGACTGAATTTTGGCATCTTAACTTGGACATGAATGTGAGATGTCCTCAAGAAGAAAGATTTCAAGTCTAAAGTTTAGGTTCAGATCTTCATTGAATATGAAACATGATACTGAAATGGGACTCTTAGCAGAATGCATGCTTCCCAATTAGTTAAAAAAAAAATTCTCAACAATTTCATATAAAAAATGGAATAATTAGACTCTCAGTGTTCTTATGATATCATCTGTGAGTTCCTTTTCCCTTAGTCTTGCCAGAAATGTTGAGCCTTAGAATTATATTCAAGTTAGTTGAGAGGAGGAAGAAAGGAGAAGAAGAACATTGTCTAGGTGAAAGAAAATGGCTAGGGATAATAATATTTAAAATTATAAATCTTTTTAATAAAACAAATCTACCTTATCTTCATTCAGCATAATTGAATGCAACCACAGAATCACAGAATATTCTGAGCTGGAAGGGACCGACAAGGATCACCCTCTGGGTTTCAAACTGCACAAAAATCATGATCCCTCCAGCAATGTGTCATTTCAGTAAGGTATTTAGGGATCTAACACATCACTACATTAATCTATTACCATACACTGATGGAAGATCAGAAAGATGACAGAGAATGACTTCTAGTAGTGAAATGTGCATTCAGGATGATCCACCTGCAGATTGTGTGGATCATCCTTGAAATATCCTTTAAAATCTGTGTAGGTCCCCATCATACTCTACTCTTGACAGTCTTGTGATAATTTTTTAAGGCCCCAGCATCATTCATATTACGGCAGTGCCCTGCAATGCACTACTTGCCAATGAAAAATTTAAAGGAAAAGGTAAATATGCTCCCAAAACTTACAATCTAATTTAAATGAAGATATAAAAAGGGATTATAATTCAAAAGTAGTGAAAGTAAAAATGTGGCAAATGGTAATAGCCTACAAGACATTGGCCATAGATATAAATGAATATACGACTTCACAAGAAGACTGGGACGCTTAATTTATATTTGATCTTCAGAAAAGAGGTCACCATTAATTGCAAAATCTTATTGCATTATCTAGTATTATCACTAGTGTTAGCTCTAAGGATCAGTGATGGAAGGCATGATAAACCCAGGAGATATCTTAATAATTTAATACATGTAACTACCTCTTAAAAATAATTACTTCTGAGCTGTAAAGATTCCTAAAGAGAACATCCATAAGTCTTCACACACTTATTTATACTTATCCTGCTGAAGAGCCTATACTTTTTAGTGCCCATGCTCTTTGCAATGTCAGTCTCCCTAAGACTAAGAAATGTGCTGAAAAGAAAATTACACATGACAAATGATGAAACTCAACTGATCAAATACAGACTGACATTTGTAATCTTCATGGTGGAACAGTACGGACACTCTTAAGTCAAAATCCGTCTTATTTAAAGGACATATTTGGCACTAGTTGGAGAAAATGCGGCATAAAAAGTCTATTTCTCTGCAGTTTTTGAATGAATCTTACACTGGGTACCAACACATATACTGTGTTTCAAGGCCAAGTCTAATAAGGAGATGCAATAGGAAAGAGACAAAGATATGAGATGATATGTAGACCATAATTATTAGTATATCTGGCTAGCTTTCAAATCTGAAAGAAACCCCTGCAGATGACATAGGGTTACTAGCTTAAAATAAACCATGTATGTATATGCATATTAATTTTGAAAATTCGTTTATTTCAGCATTACTCTGTATCTGCACATACAAACTGGAGTGTTCAAAGATGGTGAGACAGAGTTCAGTGTTGGGGGCAACATTGTTCACGCTATCTGTATTTGTGTCTCACCTGGACGACTTGTCTTAGAAGTGGGAGACTGAGATTTGATACTTCCTCCAGTGGAAGGACAAGAACCTGCAGTTACTGCTCTTGAAGATGACAACAGCAGTTTGTCAAGTCATAAACTATGGATGGATGTTGAAGTCATTCTCCGCTCTTGGTAAGACATGTCAACAAAGGGCCAAATAACCAAAAGTTATTTTGAATTTCTTTTCCTTTCACTGGAGGTGCTCTTTTAGGAGACACATGGAACCACAATATGGCTATTCCTAGATAAACCTGCTGTATAATTGGTAAGATTTCCTTTTCCCTTTATTTCGCATCTGGCAGTTACATACCATAAATACTGCAGAAAGGCAGATGTCTTCTCTGTAGCATATTCAGACACCCCTAGATTCAATACTCCATATGGACAGACTTAAGTACTTTCTTTAGAAGTGTGTAGTATCTCTGAATATCTCCGAAAACCCTTAGGGGCTACCACTACCTCTCTGTCTAAAAGGAGTACCATCTATGAGGAGAATTATTCAGTCTTTCTCTGAGGGTTCTGCATCACAGAATCACAGAAATTTCTGAGTTGGAAGGGACTCATAGGGATCATCAAGTCCAACTCTTGAGCGAATGCCCATGCCATGAACACTATGATTTATCTATCTGAGTCAATCTCAGGATCATGTCATCATCTTTTTTTTTAATATATAACCTAATTCCCTGTCCCATTATCTGACTATCTAGACCATGTCATTGAGTTCCTCATCCAGTCTTTTCTTAAACACCTCCAGGGATAGCGAGTCCTCAATCTCCTCGGCAGACCACTCCACTGAGGAATCACTCTCTCTGTGAAAAACCTCTTCCTAACATCCAGTCTAAACCTCCCTTGGTGGAGTCTAAGGCCACATCCTCTTGTTCTGGTGCTGGCAGCCTGAGAGAAGAGATTGACACCCACCTGACTACAACTTCCCTTCAGGTAGTTGTAAACAGCAAACAGGTCGCCTCTGGGTCTCCTCTTCTCCAGGCTGAACAACCCCAG
>WEKX01006317.1:2952-25221 GCA_013390025.1 Pitta sordida | reverse complement strand
AATTTTTTTTTGGAATTTTTATTTTTTTTTTTTTTTTTTTTTTTTTTTTTTTTTTTTTTTTGGTGAATGTTCTTGAAACCAAAATTGAGCTGGGGATTACCAGAAGATGTCACATTTTTAAAGCCAAATTCTCTGTTTTTTCAATAATTACAAATAGTGACTCAGCAAAGTACTGATAATAGGAATAACACCGCGCCCCCGCACACCAAGCAACCACAAAAGATGTACATCTACCACTTCAACTCTGTTCCAAGAGAAAGATAAAATGCAGAAATTGGCCCTTCTCACATCTCACCGATGAAAAATGAGGCTTTCAGATGCAGAGATTGCAGCCTGCAGAGCTGTTACAAAGAACTGCATAATTTTTCCCTGCTACTACCTTTTCCTGACTTCAAGGGCACTTTACTCTGCATATAATCTCTCCCTAAGACACCAAGAACTGGGCAGGGTGTGATGGACTGTGAACTCTGAGGCTTTATCTGCTCAGTATTCTGATGATAATAGAGACTGTTCCCATCACAGTTAAACTTCACATGGGCAAAAAATGTAAAGCTTCTTGATTAGGAAAAAGCACAACATTTCACTGCTGGGAGAAACAGAGAAAACACACTTATTTTTGCCAACAGTGAATCATAAGATAGTCATCACACTCACTTAAAGGAGGAGCTATGAAATGCTGTCATTCTTGCATGTTGTTTCAAGTTCATTTACTAGGCCAACAGTAGTATGCTCTGCTCCTTCACTGACAGAGAAATACACTGGGTGCACTCCTTTTGTATGATAGAAACCTGAGGTGCTACATCTGACAAAGGCTGAGCCAAGATGACTTAAAACTACAGCTCCTAAACCATCAGTTAACACAGACTAGAATTTGATATGGAAATACCCTGATAGAATGTGTAACAAGAACATTAATCATACTGCATGCTAATACTTAGATGGATGAGTTCTGGATTTTGACCCTGGATGTAGCTCTCAGATGCCATCTCCCAGGAGATAAATTTACCTGCTCAGGTCTGCTCATTTATTCATAAAATAACATAACCTCTCTCATACGCAAAGGTTTGGGAGATGTAATTATTAAAATGGATTTTTTTTAAGATGTAAGAATGTTTTGTTAGTGTTAGATTGACCACAACTTATTAGTGAAGCCTCAAAAAATAGGGAAGTGGTAGTATTCATCTTCAACATATATTTGGAAAAAAAAAATATATTGGAAAAAAGAAAAAAAAAAGTCAGTGTCCAAAAATCTCATATTGTTCAGTTGAAAATATCCAGACAGCAGAATGTTTTCTTAAGAACTGACTTTCCTTTGCTCTATGTTAATAAATGCATTTTCCTATTCAGCCACCAATGAGAAAATAAAATTATATTATTTCAGAGGTCTATTAATTACAACAATCACCATTAGAAATGTTCTAGATAGTTGAATGAAATGCTTTGCATACTGTAAACCCCTATATTACTATAAAAATGATAATGACGCATCAGATATGAGAAGCGATTTGGTTTCCTTGCTACCATTTCAATAAGCAATCCAAAGGCATGGAATCTAATTCTGCAGGAAAAGAAGCTCTCCCAAGGCACAATGAGATACATAAAGGAGGATCAACAGCCCACAGGAAAAAACAAAAAGCCTTTTAGTGTGCAAAGGCATGTGCAAACATAATGGATTTCCCACGATGTACTGGTATCCATACACTTAGACCGGGGCAGACAGCTAATGCAATTCCCTTTGCTACCTTGCAATTCCCAGCTTATAGTGCTGCTGCAAATCTACCCACAGGGTTTCCGTTATCATTAGCGTTAAATTGTGTCTGCAAATTCTGGAAGACAGGCAAGAATTCAATGTTCTCCACTTTCCATCCATATGTGCTTTGCATCAGGTGGTGAGGCATGGGAAACAGCATTTAGCTATTTTTATGCAATTTGCTTAATGTAGTTATCTAGTCTTTCACGGTCTCCTGCAGAAACAGAGAGCATTCTGTCATACAAGGAGATCTCATTTTCCCTGTTCAGTCAAAAATTACAGAAGGAATCCTCAATCAGTGTTTCTTCAGAAAGCAGTGCTCAAGTTCACATTTTCAGAGGTGGTTACATCTTATTTCAAGTGATGACATAAAAGGTTTCATAAAAAGCAGCTGGCTAGGCTTCATCACCCTGCTTTACATGTATAGGAAACATGCAAATTGCTTGTGCGGCTAGTTACAGTAGCTGGTTCTGACATTCAGCTGCAATCCATCTATGCAAAATTTCAATCTTTCAACTTGGGGCAACAGGTTTTCAGAATCTCAGAGGGATGGAGAAAAATAGGATTTCAGAAATAAATACTGAAGTACTTCTTATGAGCCTTACATTATTTAGCTCATTATTATAGTTCATTGATAGTGCCACTAATTGGGCTGTCAGTTTGATAAATTTCAAGGTATTTGTTTTCTTGGAAAAAAACCCAACTGTAAATATTGACATCTGGTTCTCTTTTGTAAATGCAATATTTTTAGTGTTTTGACAATCAAACAACTACAATAACCTTTAAAAAATGGGAAATTATCGAATCTCATTTTGTTACAATAGTTTCTTTGTTGTTTGAATCAGATTATTGACAGATGAGAACAAATACTGCTAAATTCCTTCTCTGAATTTGCATCTGATAAAAAAGAAAATGAAGTCTATTAGACGACTCCTTAGCAGAAAAACGCATGCTAGATCCATGAATCACCAAAGGATCAGCTCTGCAATTTGACACAGCCACATGAACTCAATGTTCTTTCTCTCTCCCCACGGCGAACTGTGGAAGGTTGGGATCAATGTCCTCCGCTAGGTCTGCTGAGCACACAGAAAATGCCCTAGTCGTTGGGTGCTGTTCAGTGATAATCAGCTGGGCACCACCACCCCACAGATGGCTTGCAGGAGCGGTGGGCTCTGAGGTCTTCCCAGATCTGTTCAGGCTAAACTGCCAGTTCAAACTCTCTTTCAGCTGTCTGCTAACCCAGAGGTCTGCTAACCTTCTGCAGAGTGGGGCATGCTCACAAGATCCCATCTGCCAGCAGCGCTGAAGGCTGCGAAAAATATAAAAACTGAAGGCCTGTTTTTTTGCAGCGCAGCTGAGAGAAGCAGAACACTCCCCCGCGGTGATCAGCAGTGCCTCGCCTCTCCAGGCGTCTTTTATCCGGCGCCAGCTTGTTCTCAAGAGGCTGGATTGCTCTCTTTGCCTTAATCCTGTTTGAACGAGTTACTTGGTCGTAGGAGCGCTTATATCAAGAAAATCTTTGCATTGCTGAGTTAATTAGAATGAAAGAGGAGCTCATCTTTTGTGGGAAACGTCGAAGATGCTTTGCCTCTTCTGAGGATCTGTATCACGGGTAAGGTTTTGTTGCCATTCTCTCCCTCAGGACAGTGCTTTCGTTCTACACGGGATTCAAGTCATGAACCAGTAAAACCCAAGAGGGTAGAAAAAGTCCTCTGCATACCACGCCTTGTGTGACAGCTGGGCGGCATCCCTGCCCAGAGTGTCCAAATGTGCTCCGAAGTGTCCCAGATGCTCCAGCTGTGGCCCAGAGAAGGCTGTTGCCCTCAGACTACCCGCCATGGCCAGGGGGTCATCTCACAAAGGTACATGTACCGTGGTGACCTAGACATCAGAGCCTGCTCTGCAACCCTAGGTCACTTCAGGTCATTGGGAAGCGGTGCCTAGACAGCTGGCCCTGTCTGCGTGCCTCTCCCCAGCCCACTGCACCAGGTGGCTGGCTCTGAGATGCAGCCAGAGGAGCTATTCACCAAGGATAACATTCAAGGAAAAATGCAGTCCTTTGTTTGCTTAATGAGTCACTGAAATGAATCAAGTTATTATTTTTTCCAAACATAGAATGCACTATTTTTTACTTTTTTGTACATTGTTTGGGTGAATGATTTCCAACCTGTTTGTCGTTGCTTTGCCCAGTCTCTGATGTTTGGTGGGTATTGGCAAGGCCCCCAGGCCCTGACTGACTGAGGAACTTTTACAAGGGAAGCTTAAGGACAGGAAGCAGTGAATTTTGAAAAAGAATTTTCAGCTAAATAAGTACTTATGAGATTTGTGAAGCTTTGGGGAAGCTGAACTGGGTAGCCGTCATATGAACACTCTCAGTTCCAAGAAGCAATATGAGCTTAGGAAGCAGAACCACAAATGAACGCCTCCATTTCACACTTACTCTCCACTTTGACTATATTCACATCTGGGTATTTTGCCTGCTAACTACTTTTTCATGGTAAGAATAAAATTTCAAACACTCAGAATTTCCTACATATTTCTTTTAAGACATTGGTGCATCAGCTTGTGTTTTTAAGACCAAAATAAACATGTTGTAAGGAAGTACATACTGAATAAAAGCAAGCACAGTTAAATAGAATACATAATAATAATCTGTTTCCAAATCAAATATTATGTGTTGAGTATTTTATGGAAATAAACCATGTCACATCTGATTTGTAAGTGCTTCCTCTTTCTAGAGAAAAACCCAAATGGTAACAATTGGCATAACAACTTAACTGTGAATATTTTCTCAGCAGATATTTCACTATGCAAGCAATAAAGTGACTACATCTTTCATTACAGTAATTTTGAAGTTCTGTACTGACCTTTCTGCCTCTAGCAGCAGACAGAGACTGCAGAATTTCTTTGTTTCGTTCC
The DNA here is from genome assembly GCA_013390025.1 of Pitta sordida. NCBI lineage: Eukaryota > Metazoa > Chordata > Aves > Passeriformes > Pittidae > Pitta > Pitta sordida. The sequence goes on along the minus strand of WEKX01006317.1, from coordinate 20,552 downwards.
CCAGACTGTTGGTCAATGCAGATTATTTGACATCTGCTACATGGACCCACAACCTGAAATTACAGTTAAAGAAAATTCATGGCTTTATATCAAAGCAGTACAACATTGAACAGTACAGGCTTCTGACCATCATAATACATTAAACACGTACCTTTTGCATACCTTTCCTGTGGGGTTTTTTATGTTTTCATTATGTAAAATGTCAGGCCTGTTCACGTAAGGTAGTATGCACATTTTCACATGGGTTTACTTGCAAAAATCTACTGAATTATTAATTTACTTTTTTTCTTTTTTTAACAAAAACTTTCCCAGAGATAGAAACTGAGAAATACCAGACATTTACATATTCATACTTCCTGATGGCTTAACTTCATCTACAGGTTAGCAGAGCTGGTTGTCCAAAGGAGAACTGAATACAAAATTAAGCCAATGCCTTAGGATTCAACCCAAGGAGGATTTTCTTGGTTTTTTTTTTTCAGTGAAGCTGAAATGCTCAATATCTTTCTTACATGCATGGTGCATCAGAATGCAAAATGTGAATTTTCACCAGTATACATACACAGAAGCAATAATGGATCCCCTATTACGTTTTACATATGATATATAATCGTTCTAATTATTGTTTGAACTAAGGCATGTTTTTAGGGGAAAAAAACCACAATCCTGCAACAAATTTCTTATTAAAGCCTTAAAATCAAGAAGGATGACATATTGCACTTTCACTCAACATGGCATGTCTTACTTTAGCAAAGCTGTACATTATAGAAACTCTTACAGTATTCCAGTATACACACTCTATTTTTGTAAAATGTGTCCTAAACTTCAAACAGGGCAAATAATTAAACCTTACACTTCAAATATTTTATATGCTGATCTGAAGTGATATTCCAGTTTTTTGAGATGCATCTAGAACTGCTTGTATAACTCTTCAGTGTAATCATCAAAGTCAGACATCAGCTTTTTCAGAAAATAATTTTCCACAGCTTTATTCATTTTTATTAAAAGAACAACAAGTCAGAGAAGGAAGTATTTTTTTCCCCGGTCTGTTTTGTTCAACAGCATCTTTACCTTTTTCCTGGCATAAAGGAGCATTAGCATAATTTCTATTGCTACTACATTGGTGTATGAATAAGGACCTAGCAGAGCTGGGAAAAGACAATGCAAGTTGCATAAGCCTTTCTATTTTTGGTTTGCATTCCTAAAGTATATCAATACCAGAAATAGGAATGCCTTTTGATTTTGTAGTTTTATGGTAACTTCTTAACAGAACCCTCAGCTGAGCTTCCTCGTGTAACTCCAGCCTCTAACAAGCTATACATCAAGGATTTTGTTCTTTGTGTTCGTCATCTCCTAATTGTCAGAATTTTTCCTCAATTTTCTGTAACTCATATTACAGCTTACTGATCAAAGTATGCATAAAAAGAAAGAAGATAAGCCACATTTTCCACCCATGCTGAAAAAATTTCTTACATTCTACTGACCAGAAAGAAACAGAAGTGATGCCTGTCACAGCTTCTAGATTTGACTTTGGCACTTCTGTTATTCACACTTTAAGGATCATTTCTAAGAAAACAACAAATAAGCCATGTCTTTCATAACCTAGGCAATGAATCTTCAAATAGGTATTTCATACCTCTGGGTCAGACAAATTCAACAGAATACATAATACATGTGTGCATCATTCCCTTAGGTTTCATGTGTATTCTGGCTTTCTGAAAAGCATGTACTTGCAAAGTTTGACTCCTCAGCATTTTCCTTAAAATACAAAGCACATCATGTTGTTAGGTATGATATGAAGTGCAACATATCAAAAAACCCTACCAGTCCAGAATTTAGAAATATTCCTTGAACTGATATTAAGATAAATTGTATACAACAGAGGGCAGTGTGTGTTCACTTGGTACTCATGCCCAGTCTTTTGGCAATCAGTTGCTCGATGTGCAGCAATCCAAGGTTATGTGTGGACTACTGAGCTTTACAGAAACCAGTATTCTCTTGTGACATGTTGGCTAAATATTTGCTGCAAACTCTGCCTCAAAACAGTGATTACGTACTATTCAGTTAAGATGGACAGAGGTGGGCAATGTAATGAATCATGAAATTTAGGAAAAAAGGTGTGGAGAAATATGTCAAAACATCTCTATATTGAAATATGTATGTCACAGGTCACATCACATAATTTTTTTTTTTTTACATACTTCATAAATTTCATCTGCACAAACCATGCTGCCCATGTTCCAGCCAAAGCCTTGCAAAAATTAATCTGCCTCCAGAGGTCAAAATAATTTGTGATAGACTGGGACAAGAGAGAAAAGTACACACCTGGAATTGCAGAGGACCTATTGAAATCTCAGCCCACTCTTCTTCTTCAAAGGACTCTGGTGCACTGATGACAATGTTGGCACGGAAACGTCGGATTAATTCCCCTAGTTCCAATGGCTTTCCCAATCTGTCTCAGAGTTGACAGAGAAAAAGGAAAAATAAGATTTATTACCTAGTTCTGCAGGAGCTGTTTGTGCTGTAAGAATCTAGAGGCTCATACGATTAATCAAACATTCTCCAGAATAACCTCAACTGAGTTTTATTACAAGGCAATGGAAATAGCACAAGGTAATTAACTATACAGTCATACCTCCAGGTTTGTAGGATTTGGGTCTTCTGAGGCTCCGGTAGAACATTATACCTGCGTATTCGGGTCAGACATTAATATGGCAAGTTATTGCCATAAATATGGCAAATTTGCAACACAGCAACATCCCGGAGCCCCTTACAATGGCGGGTAGCGTCATAGTTGGAGTTTTTTCCCTTTAACTGCAGTGGCTACACTGGTCCAGGAACAGGAAGTTCCCAATCGCGTTCCACAGGTGCTTGGGCAACAGAGAATGGAAGAGCTGTCATCCCTGAATTGGGATCTCACTTGGGAAAGGGTCATGAAAGACTTTTCCTCTCGTGAGAGAGAGAGGACTTTATGAAAAGGCAGAGAGATGGTTCCTACCCTAAAACTGGTCAGAAATATCAACTTGCCTGACTTTTCCCCTACCCCTGTTCTCCCTTTTGTCTCCTGGAGGAAAAATGGGGAATATGAGATCTGTTGTAAGAAGAAGGGGTGGAGGGGGGGAAAATGTTGCCTTTAAAATGATGCTTCTCACATTAAACTCTGATCTTGTTAGTTAATAATTAAATTCTTTATATTCCCCACTTGTAGCTTGTCTTGTTTTGCCCGTGATAAACCTGGGTTTTTTCACTTTTTTCTCCAGGAGAGGTTGTGGGTGAATCTCTGGCATCCAACCAGGGTCAAACCACAACACCCATGCTGCCCTTTCCCTGTCGTGCCGGCAGGAGCCGTGGTCCTTCAGCTGATGTCGGACACCAGGGATGGGGCAGCACTGGCAGTGCTGGGGGATGCAGTGGTCTCAGCCCCTGGGGTATCACGGAGGGAGAACGGGTGCTGATGCAGGAGGCAGCACCTTTGCCACCCCCGCAACAAAGGGGACCATGGGGGGATCCACAAGGGCCATGGGAATGGGGAAATGGTGCCTCCGGTTCTCACCCTCACACACAGACAGACAGTGGCAGCCCTCTCCGGCATCCTGGTGGAGAACAATTCCAGCTGCACAAACACACACATTTACATTAAATGCATCCCAGACAGGACCAGGACGAGATGGGCCAGGCCATGTGGCTCATGGCTCGCAGCTCCCTCCCCTCGCTGCCCGGAGGCTCCTGGGTTGGTCTCATTTACATATTCACAAGCTCATTTACATATTCATGAGCAGGCTGCTTTTGCAGTGTTTTCTGCACCTGTGCACACCCCTGCTTTTTCTGAAAAATGAACAGCAAAGTATTGAAACCGTAGAGAGGTGAACTGCAGATAAGTGGGAGTCTTCTATATATATATATATTCTGTCTATACTCATATCAGAAATTTCAGTGCAGGTGGTATGTTTAGTAGGTGACTAAAGGGAGAGAAGATGACTCCAAGAAGAGGTAGGGAAGCTTTAAGAGGCAGGAAAAGGGGGCTGAGATACAAATTCTGATGCTGTTGGGTGCACAGCTATGATGGAGACCTTGATGAAGATTTTCTGTGCAATTTGAACCTGTCCTAGTTAAACTAAAGAAACAATAATTTCCTATTGTCAGCATATGAAAATTTGGTTGGTAATTGTTTTGTTATCTTTGAACTGCAGGCTGACTTGGTGTTTCATTTGTTGTTTCTATCTCCTATTTTTGAATAAGTCAAATTCAGTTAAGAAATAAAATTATTACAGTCTTGAAAGTACAGTCTTACGTCAACAATCCACGCATAATTATTTGCTGCTTTACCCGTTTGTGTACAATTAATTAATCAGTTATTCATAAATATTTCCAGTCGACGCATGTGCAGTTGCTCTGCTTCGCGGAGGGGCAGTGTCGGCGCTCCCTGTGGGGCGGGACTGGCACGCCCCTGTGGGGTGGGAAGGTGGCGCCTCTCGCTCGCTGGGGACAGCCACAGATCGCTCCCTTATGAGTGTTATGGAGGTTGCGTGGCGTTTATAGTCCCGTGCCAGGATGCATTAGTGCTGGCTGCCCCGGCTGCCTCAGGCTGCAAGCAGGCATTGAGACCCAGCAGGTTTATGAGAAGTCAGACCCTTCCCTGTCATTCTAAGCCTGACCGGGGTCCCTGTTGATACATAGCCCCAGGAAAGTGCTCCTGCAGCACTGTACCGTCCTTCCCATGGACTGCAGCTGGAGCTACTGTCTGCTTTCCCCCTCTGCCCCACCCGCCCATGTATGCTCTCAAGCCATTGTCCCTTTGTACCCACCAGCACTTTTCTGGGGAACACCTGCAAACTGTGAGTGGGGACTGTCTGTGTGCGTATGTGTCTGTGTGTATGTGTGTTACTGTTTCCATGGCTACATGTGAGAGAGGCGATACTGGTGGATGTATTGTAGGCATCACAGTTAAAGGGAAGAAACCTCCACCACCAATGCCACCCGCCCTTGTAAGGGGTCTCAGGGTGTCACAGTGTTGCATTTACAAGTGTTCCTGAGCTCCAAGGCCACCTGCGCACCAGACCCGTGGCGACTTGAGCCAGTGGACAAAGGAGTCTTCTTGGTGGACTGCAGCCTCCTCTGGGGACACAGTCCAAGCATGTGCCGACCTCTTGCCCCGCGGCAGCCCCAAGACGAACTCCCCCACTGTGGCGCCACTGCAAGCATGTGTGGTGGTAGCAGCCCGGCAGCGGCAGCAGCGAAAGAGAAACCCGGGGATTCTCTGGGGTTCTCCCCAGTCAGAGAAGGCTCAGAAATGGTTCTCTTTGCTCCCCTGTGCTGTGAGAGGCCATGGGGGGAGTTCTAAAAATGCTCCCCAGTGTCCAGATTGGCAGGGGGTGGAGCGATGGGTGTGGCCTATATGCATAGTAATGGCACACCAGTATTTGCAGATTAGAGGTTTTGTGGGACCCGCCAGAGATCTGCAATCCACGAATAGAGAGACATGACTGTAGTTTTAAAGTATTTCTGCTGTGCATGCTTACTCTAAGTCTTAATCATTCCTGCAGGAAACAGATAGATCAGCCAGTAGTATTTTTAGTTGCCAGATTACTTTTGTTGAGAAAACCCATTTGTCTTTGTTTTTCTGACAAATAGAAATTGGCTCGTTCCCAATAATTTCTTGCCACTAAATCGTTCAACTGAAATTTCATTTCAGTTTTCCTAAAGATGACTGGTAGACAGATTGTATTCACACATTTAATCAAAATTTTCAGAAGTCATACAAGAATTAGGAATTATAGCAGTTTAGTAGCTATACATTTGTCAAATATTGAAAAGTGACTACCTCTAAATTTCCAGCTAATAAAACAGCTATATTGGCATCTTAGGGGAAGATTCTGGAATTCAATATTACTGAGATACTTTTGGAGGCAGAGGGCTCTTACCTTGCAGAAATGTGTTCTTTCAGCTGCAGAATGCTTGCTATATTTATCAGAAGGTATTGTGCTTCATTCACAAGAGAAAGTGAGATGTTTGTAGCAGATAACAGACCTACAAAAATCAATCCAACATTCTAAAATCATCATTAAAATTGGTAATTTCACCTCATATTTCCTTTGACCTCTTACTCATTTCCATAAAAAAATTACTCCTGTAGTTACAGATAATAAGGAAATACAGTGAAGCCCCTAATTTCGCAGGGTTATGGGTCTCCCTGACTTCCGTGAAGCCCTGTTTCTGCGAAGATAAAAAACTTGTGAATATGCAAATAATCCCCATGCTCTGCCCTGCTTCCCTCAGCTCCAGAGTGTTCCGGGGCATTCCCAGCTGCTCCCCGTGCCCTGTCACAGCCCAGGAGAGTGAAAGGAATGTCTTTTGACCCCTCCTTGCTCACAGAGTACTGGGGGAATCCCTGCACTGGCTGTGCCACTGCTGTGTCCACTCCATGGCTTTGTGGTGGTGGTGGCACAGTGCTGAACCCCTCTAGGGCTTGTGGGGCTCCGTCTGCCATGGTGTTGACATGTTTCATGTTAGGTATCAGGTAGATTTGCCCAGCCAAGCTCTGTAGAGGGGCTGGGGGCCAGGCGAGTCTAAGCTGAGTCATCCTGTCCCGTCCCAGCAGGGCCACTCAGCACAGCCCCAGCCTGCCTCAGCCTCTCTGCAGCAGGACTAGGCGAGTCTGAGCCAAGATGTCTTGTCCCGTCCACTTGGCACAGCCCCCTGTGCCCGTCCCCGCCCCTCCGCAGAACTTGGCCAGGTGTATGGCTCTTTGGTTGTTTGGTTGGCTGTTTTGTTTGTGGGGGAGTTTTTTTGGTTTTTTGTTTTTTGGTTTTTTTCTAGGAATGCAACAGTGCCAGGCTGAGCAGCCCCCATCCCTGCCTGAAGCGGGCAGTGGAGGCTTTTCCCATCTTTCAATTTCTCTTTAATTGATTTTCATTATTAATTTGTGTCAGGGGTAGTGGTGCAGGCAGAGCTGAGCCAGGGTGCGGAGTCAGGGCAGCTGCAGAGAGTCCAGTCCTGCCCAGTGAGGGGTGCAGGTGTGGTGGAACAGCCCACGACAGGGCCCACTCCATCAGAACAGGTTGCCCCTGCTCCCTCCTCCGTATCACCTTCCAGGTGGCTGCAGAACAGCAGAAGCTCCGCTGGGAACCCCTGTGTCTGCAGCACTTTCTGAACACAGGAGCACACACGTGTCCCGCCATCCCCACCTGGGACTCGTGGCTCACTGCCACGTGCTGCCCCCACCCGAGACTGCTCTCGGGGAGCTGCCACAAGCTGACCCCACCAGGGACTGCTCCCAGGGAGCTGATGTGCGCTGCCCAGGCCCAGGAAGTCCTATGGAGTCGTGGAGTCCCACCTTGAGGGGTGGGCTGGTCCCGCCCCACAGGGTGGCAGGGACACTCTGGGCATATGCAAACCCTTATATGGTGCAAATAGATGGCAATCCAGGGCTGAGGGGGTGGGGCTATTGGAGGGACTTATGTATATATTCATGAGCTTATTTACATATCCATGAGCTGTCTATCTTTGCAGCTCACTCTGCACATGCCCAGATGCGAATTTTGGCAGAAAAATTAGTTGTGAAGGATTGAAACCACAAAGACCAAAACTGTGATGAGCTCAGGTTTCACTGTATTCCAAGAATCCCCCCAAACCTGTAAATGATAATGATGCAATACATTTAGAAACCAAGATAGAGCTGAGATTTTACCAAATTCGTAAAACAATTTACGAAACAAGTATTTACGGATTTTTGATGCTCTTTCAATTTCAATGTTCTTTCAATTATTTTTATAGTGAAATTTAGTCCCTGAAGAAGTTCTTTGATTCTTAGATTTTTCAGGATCATTTTTCAGAATGATCACTGATTTCCAGACAAAATCACGGTCATGATGAAAAAAAATAAAATAACCCAGAATAGTGTATCTGTGCATTTTCACAAAATATAGGAAGTAGAGGGGTAGCATAAAGTCAGTTTGGGTATAAAAGTACCTACTAGATCAGTATTGGATAGCTCTTTCACCGTTTATCAGGTTAGTTATATACTCAATATGAAGTCCATGAGCCTGATGTTTGTGAGAGGAATCACAAATATTTCTAAGAATTACAACATACCTTTTGTATTTTTCTGATGTGACTTGCTTTTCATATCTGAACTTTGTCTTATCAAGCGACATGGACGACCAAGAAACAAAGAGAACCAGTCAGCAATTCCTTCCCCACAGTCATAGGTTTTTACCCTATTACGAGAAAAAAGGGACTTTAAATTTGATTGCTCAAACATTAATTTGCAAAACAGAAGGCAAATTGCAAAGACGTTTGTTTCTTTCAATACAAAAACCAGCATCCATATTATCTGATAAGTGTCTCATGCAAAATTCTGCATTACTTTACTGTGCCATTTCCTCAGCTTTACACTTTAACTCTGGAAGTTAACATTCATGAGAGATAATTTGGTTTTATACAGAAAGTTACTGTGGATTAAATAATCATAAAGTTCAAGATGCTCTGAAGTACAAGAAGTGATAAAGATATAGCAGTGTTACAATACAGTATTATGAAAAAGGCACTGTCTGGACTGTGGTTTTTACTAAAACAGAGAGGAATTATCTGAGTTGAACTTAAGATTGTTCCACTGTACGTCATTTTTAATAATTCCATCATGTACAATGATGTTACAGTAATCCCCTGCTACTTCGCGGTTCACCTATTGTGGCTTCAGTACATCATATTTTTTTCCTGTGAAGATAGTTTCTGGCTTCCCCCCTCTTTCGTCCCACTTAGGGTGATGAGGGAGAGGGAGCGGTTCTGGCAGATGTGGCTCCGTTGGGGGCCACCCAGAACTTGCATGGATTAACAACATGGTGGGGAGGCTGTATGACACTGTCTCAAAGGTATATTAAACAAGCTGCAGAGCCCTCCTCCTCTGCTAGCTGCTTGCAGCTTGTCCTGTGTGCTGCAAGCAGCAGCATGCAGCAGCTGTTTTCTCCTGCTAGTTGCTGCTGCTCCTGCTGCTCAGAGCTGAGGGGGTGGGGGACTCGCCATAGTTACATTTATATGAATTGCTACCTCGCAGATTTCACTTATGGTGTCATGTTTCCAGACCTGACCCCCTGGGAAATACTTCCCTATAGGTCAAAAGATGAATGGCTACATGAGATTTCACAGAGTGGGTTTAGTGTCCTTGCTGGCCAATGCAGAGAGAAGGCTGCTAACGAGAAGACATGAATACTCTATGGTCACAATAGAGGTCAAAAAACCTCCCCAAATACGTTTCCACCCTAAGAATGGTGCAAAGGGTGTTTAAAATTGCCAATTGCCTCTAGTAGCCCATTGGGGATTAATACTGTATAAATCAGGAACATAATGTTGCCTACTTTTTATATACTTACTATTTTGAGTCACAGCAGCTGAGTTACAGACTCACACTTCCTGGTTTTTCATCAAATGTCACTGTGTTATTTTTGTATTCCAAGACTCCTGTGTTTTCAAATTGCTTTCCCTTATTGTCTGATCATTTTTTTGAGCATGTACCATCATCTCTTCAAGGTCTTAGTCAAAGTCATTCTATTGTAGTTCAATTCTACTTGTTTTCTGCTTGTGTTTATTTTGCGGAGTATAACTTTACATCTGTCAGCATTACATTTCATTTGGTGCATGTCAGGCAATTTATAAAGGAGGGCCTATTTATCTCAGATTTTACTTGCTGAATTCCCCACTCATCTTTCTGTTGCATCATTCAGCTTCAGTGTGTTACAACTGGTCCCTCTAGCAGGGTAATTTATAGAAAAAGAAACAAGGACAGATGAAGCCTGAATATTGATCCCAAGGGATATAATATACTCAACAGGCTCAGTTCACCTTGTTCTTAACTACACCTTTGTCTTCTACCGCTGATATCCTTCACTGATCTCTTGGATATTGCAGCCTATCAAAGAGAGGGCTGTGTCTCTGTCTATTGCAGTAGGCGAGTAACCTTGAGTATTTAGGGTCTTCAATAACTTTAACAACACTAGCTTCTACTTGCATGTGTCCACTGTTAGATATTATACCAGAAAGTAATGTCTATCAGATGCGAGCAGCATCTGCTGATGGACAACCCCTGCTGAGATGATGGCTAACACTGATGAATTGCTTCAGAAGGGAAATTTGGGCTCATTAACTTTTGTGGCTGCTGTGAAATTAAACTTCATCACATGATTGCTTGCAGATTCTACATCATGTACTTTTCTCAGGTATCTCAATCTAAATTCAGAGTAAGCCTACAGATCTGGATGAAATCACAGCATCGGAGTGCAGAATTAATAAATGAAAAATGCTTTCATTAGGGGTCTTTTTCAAATAAAAGCCTTTTAACAAAGACTTTTGGTCCCACTGCTCACCTCAGACACTTAGCAGAAAAGAACCCAGACCACAAATCACTTCCTGTCCTGCTGCAAAGCACTGTTTTTCTCTTTTTTTTTTTGGTCGTGGAAGTTCCCCTGCTGAAACACTGGAACCTGGCATCAATCTGTGTTGGACCTCTGAGCAGTTTCAGAGCCTCATCAATGTTGTTCACTCATGCTGCCTTACTTCCTTTGCTTGCTAATCACAGTCCACTCTGAGGAATTTGCCTTGAATATCCCCTTTCTTTATAATTCCATCCTTCTCTTCCTCCTCAGAACTCTAAGCAGTTTTCCACGAATATTTCCAATTTGACACAATACAAAAGACACAGTCAGTTACATGAAATAGAAGCTACAATAAATAGTATGGCAGCAAATTTTATGCACACAGAAAGATAACCTAGGCTATTTTACAACCTGTAATAGATGGGCTTACCATGGGGAGGCTAGGGATGAGTCAACACTAAGGGAAGTGGGACAGATGGTTAAAACAAATGACTCTTGGGTGAATTCCACTACCTGAGGAAAATACAGTTCTGAGAAAAAGATCCTCTTTATCATCTGAATAGCTAGTAGAAAAGAAGGAGAACATCATTTTCTGCATGGCTCCATGGGGAAAATTGCCAGGTCTTCTGCTGGTTTGTTTATGTGTTACTCTCAGAGAAGCAAATGTAGAGGGTTACAAAGAATACCTTGGCTAAAGGAAAATATAAATCTTTAGTGGCTCTTTTAGTTGGAGGTACCAGGAGACTCACTGAAAAGAAACATAGTAGATAATGCAAATATACTTTTGGAAGGCACTTGATGCACTTCTACTCAGAAAACTTAATGAGACAGAGGGAAATTCTTAGAAAATGTGATGGATAAACATTAAGCTCACGGATAGGAAATAAATTTATTCATAATGTTATATTTCACTGCAGTGGTATGCCTCTTGATTAGAATTAATGTTATTTAACATACACACCTGCAATCATCCCAAGGTTTTTAAGGGAACACTGATCAACATTGGTGGTCAAAACAAAATTTAAAAGGGTTGTAAATACGGAAAGTTGTTTATAACTTCAGAAGGTTTTAGCAATTTTGAATCCATGCAGCATGAAATGGGCCAAGTTTCCAGCATCATTATTATTGAAAGAGGGAACTGAATTCAAGGCCTGCTGAGGTCATCAGTTGGCATTTGAAAGTAACTGGGGACACCTTCTCCTTTTCTCATGCTTGCAGCAAGTCAAAAAAAAGGTCTCCCTCATTCAAGTGAGTGCTAAGTCAGGTTAGTGCACCTTTCTTCCTCCCCTTTTTAATTTTTGTTATTTTTTACTGTCTCCCATCAGACATGCTGGGCATGCCAGTTACCTATTTAAATGTCTTCTCCTGGTCCACTAGGACATTCATTGCTTTCCACTTCTTCTCTTTTTTAAGGACTTCGGCCCCTGTGTGTCCATCTGTTCATGTCCTGAGTGTCAGTACAATAATTTTCAGCTTCAATACCCCTCTTATCTCACTCACCTGTGTGAACAGACTTTACTCTCACAGATCACAGCCTCTTTTCCAGTGTTGTCTTCTAGTGGTACAGATATTGGGTCCATGCCTAGATGGGCAGAGAATGAACCATATTTGAATAAAAATTTTCTGAGAAATTGTAGGGTCACGCAAAAAGTTTTTATTTTTGCTCTGTTCACAATCACAGCAGCCTTACAACATCAAATCAAAAAATCCTTTCTTTTTGCTAGAATTATATTCTTTGCCTGCAGGTGGCTCCAAACGACAAAGCAAAGTGTAAAAGCTGCACATGACCTTGATACTCAAACCATATTCAGGAATATACAAATCCATCTTTGAGTTACTTCATTTTCTTTTTATCTCTGGCAACAAAACAGACACAAAATTACTGCTTCAGCCACAGTTTCTGTTGAAAGGGTGAGTTTATGACTGTTGTGTAACCCCTAGCTGTTGGGTTGGGGTTTTTTGGAGTAGTGGGATTGACTGATCTGAAAGAAAGGAGCACAGCCTGCTCATGCAAAGACATATAATGAGCCATAAAACTACAATAATTTAAAGACAAAATGTGTGGAAACTGCTAATGAGAGAATCATTTCCATCTATTCATCACCAAGGTTAAACCAGCTGAGGAGTCTCTGGTAATGATCTATGTTAACAACTTTTTTCACATTTTTCTCATCTTGAATAGAATGAGCCAAAGTGATGGGAAAAGTACTGAAAGCAAAATGAAAAGCTGCACTATTTTTCTCTCTGTTAATTGAAAACAATAATCTTAAATAAAGAAGAAAGGGTTTTATTGTGTGGCTGCAATGAATCCAGCGTTCTAACCCCCCCCATTTCCCAGCATTATAAGAGCACATTTTGATCTTACTCACTACTTTCTGTTCACACTACTGTAAAACAAATAAGAATCGAGCTCTACCAGCTCTGTGATATGGTGAAATCAGCTTGATTTATTTTCTTCTGAAGATAATGAAATGTAGTTCAGAAATCTACCAACTCTGTTCCATGCACGTTTAACAAAACAGAAAGCAGTCTACTTCTTTAGTTAATGGTTTTAGTATACTTCTTAAGTGAAGACAGAGGCAGAAAAGCTGGATTCACTTAGGAAAGTAATACAGGTAATAAATGAACTTTGATCTAGCCTGCAACAACTTGAAAAAGAAGCCAATGTTATCATCTTATTGACTACAACTAATGCTCTTGTTCTTTGAAACAATTAAACATTATTATTTCCTTCTGGAAAAGACAAGTTTGAAAGGTTCCATCCTGCATGCACCCTTAGCTGTTATATGTTCTAAAAATACTTTCTAAGAAAGGCACACTCACAAAATTTCTCAAAATAGAATTTCAGGGCTTTAAAAAGCCCTACATTTATATACCAGCAAGTATGTCACATTTTTATTGAACAGCACACAATTTACAGTGATGTTTAGGTCATTTAAACATTGTTAATTACCATTTTATTCTATCTTAAGGCAAAAAAAATAAAGTAGAATATTGCCAGTTACTAGAATGTAAAAGCTATCATTCTCCATGGTCATTTGCTTGATAATAAAATTCACAGATGTTCTCAAAGTATTAATATAAAAAAAATTCTTATTTTTATAGCTCCTATTTTCAGTCTATGAGAAAAATTAGAGGTCTCTTATTTCAATAGACTGAAATATAAACTATTCATGTATATTCTTTCATCAGTGTATGCACTTAATTACCATTATTTTTATTGTCAGTAACACATGACTATTTGAAGGCACAATAAACTCCATAAAGTGTAATTAGTTGTTCAGTTTTGCTAGCATCTTTCTATTTTAAAGGGCTCCTCAACATTCAAAATTTCTCCCACTGTGCAGTGGCAAACAAAGATCCAATTTGCCAGAGTAATGCTGATTGTCAGATAAAATGGAAAGAGAGAAATTAGACTTTTACAGAAATGTATACGCAGTCAAATTCTGTTTGGCTGATTTTTGTGTAGGTCAGGAACAAACCCGGTGTAATCTGTGCCCCCAGATATTTGATGGAGCAGAACAAGAAGATTTCCCTTGATTCCCACTCAAGTAATATGACGTCTGGAAATAAAGGCACTTGTTCCCACCCACCTTGAAGTTGCTGGGACACTAACCACAGCCAAGATAGAAGGAGTTGTTTTTCTCCATGGGGGCTGATATAGAGTTAGGTGCACTGATTTTTTTCAAAGTGGGTTCTGTGATAGAAAGGGTTTGTTACACCCTTTACATTAAAAAAAAAATAGGAAAAGCCTGTTAAGAATCACATAGCCTAAGAAAATCATTCTGACACAATTAATAAATGCAGTTTCTAAAAATTAAAATCTCACTCCCTCTGCTGAAAAAAAGTACAGCCAGTGAGAGACTAGACAAGAAGGCCTTTCTCTCCCTCTCCCTCTGCTTTTACTTACACTCTTCCTCAGGGATCAGGGAAATACCTGAAGCAAACCAGCTGCCATGCAAGCCAACTAATTTTTCAGACATGCCAGGGAAAGATCCTAAGCCTTTTCCTTGTGTACAGCCCCACTCCACTGTCCTTACTACCCACAGTGGAAGGAGGATGGCATAGCTGAGTCCATCAAATAGCCAGTCTGCTCATCCACGGCTGGTTGTTAGATAGGCTACAGAGACACCCAACATGCAAGGATTAAAGAAAGAACTTGGAATGGTGTCTCAGCACATAGAAGATTCAGGAAAAAATATTAAAGTAGTTACTATCACACTAAATCATGCTGATAATTTTATTTTCTTGGACCAAGAAGACAGAGATATTAAGGCATATTGAAATAAAATAGCCACACACAAATTTTCCACTAACGAAAAGTTCTAAAGAGAGAGGAAAGCATGTGCCTGGAGGGGGAGAGAGAAAGCGGTACAGTTAAAGTCTTCACCATGTGTAGCAGCAAATTGTTCCTAGAAAATTCTGCATACTTCAGCTATGTGGGATTCACCCCACTCATCTTTAGGCACTTACCAGAAGCACCTATTCCAGCAGCAAGGTTGCCTTAGGCCCTCACTGTTGGAGGGAGCCACCTCCAGACACCAAAGCACACTCTGTGGAGATCTGTGCCAGAGCCTGGTCTCACAATGAGAAAAGCACAGATGACAGCCGCGAAATTGGCAGAGAAAACAAAGTGGTTACAACCTCCTTGCAGAGGAGCAGGAGGGAGGCAGCTGGCTTGGCTGCAGTTGTCACCCAGTCAGCTGGAAGCCCCTGGCTTTTCACATTCACAGGAGCAAGGGGATTTAGTAAATGAGAACAACAGAGACACTCTGCTCAGGGATTGTGAGGGCAGAAGGAGGAGCGCTATAGGAAACTAAACTCATCTTGCAAAGATGCATGCTGCTGTAGCTGAGGAAAGGCAGTTTGAGTGGGAAGCATTACATGGGAGAAATAACTCACAAAACATCAAATCTGGAAGAGACATGGAGGTGGCTGTTCGTCAGCAGGCTAAGTGATACAAATCTGAAATAACAGCCGCCGACATAGGCCAGCGAAGACTCTGAGATGCAGAACACCCAGGCTGGCTCAATCGAGTTCTACTGCTCCCCACCACACGGATCACACGCTGTATTCAGCTTTAGGTCCTAAATTAGCAACAAACTACTGACAGGCTGGTGTGAGTGGTGACAAAAGCAGCAGTGATTAACATGGGAATCTCAAGGGAAGAGTCAACTTATTAAATTAAATTTGTCTGCCATGAAATGATTTCAAGTGGGAGATACGACACCGAGGCATATATGTGAAGGGATAAAAGAAAAACTTAAAAATTTAACATCAACAAACAAACCATGCACTTAGAATGCAGGTAAGAGGAAAGAAAACAAAATAAATATTGGAACATCTTCCTCCAGATTTTTCTGCTCCATCTTACCCTGCTGGTTTGTATGTGCTGCCATCACTGTGTTATCTTAGGAGCAGTAAGCTCCGGAATAGACTTCTCAAAGAAAAGAGAGCTGCAGGTTGCCATATGAGAGTAAAAAGCAGCAGGGCTCTTATAAAAGAGGGTCCAGACCACCTAGGATTTTGGTATCTAGACTCATTATATAAAGAAAAAAATTACTCCACTCTTTCACACTGGCTGCACCAAAGCAGGCTATAAATAAATTCCAAGGACATTCCTGTTAGAGCACACTGGAGATCTGATCAATTACTTCTGGGTGGAAAAATGATCCATAGACTTGCACAATCACTTCTGTGTGGAACTGGTTCTCACATTCATCAGAAGGAAGGAGAATGACAGGAAGAACTACAAATATGACACAAAGTAAAATGTAGGATTTAAAGGTGAATTTCATCCTGGCCCTAACCATGGCAAGAGACTGTAAATCTCAGTGAGGAACGGGCGCCTTGACTGTCATTTTTGTCTCAGAAAACTTCTTTCTGACTCCCCAAAGTATGTCAATTCAGGTGCTATTGACAGGTGAACATACTAATGGATATGCACTTGTCAGAGCAAGTACTAGAAAGGAAAAAATGAAGGACAGACTTAGAAGAGCAGAATGAAAGAATCAAAAGGCCCAACAGAGCTGCACTTTTGAAAATGTGACAGATAAATGGAGAAAGTTTGGACAAGACTTCACACTGTGTCTGCAAGCAAGAAGTATGTGTAGAAAGGAAGAGAGATGGTAAGGAAACAAATTTCTAGAAATAATTAGTTCTGAAGCACTTGATAATTTAAAAGTTGTGGGAGAAGGCTGTCTCTGCAGCTGTACTACAAAAATTTGAGGTGCAAGGTGCTCCACATAGAATTGCAATGAATTAATGATATCTTTTCAAAGAAATATTATAGGGGAAAACAAAGAAATACAGAAAGCTGCAGTGTGTGTGCCACTGAGCAAGCCTGGAATTCCTAAGAAGAGAGTAGATTGTGTTTGGGAGCAGAAACACACAAAATAGCACATATTCAGTGGAAGTATCCAACTGTACATTTGAGAAACCGTTTTCAGACTAGTGACATTTAATTCTATGGAGAGTGTTCAGGCAGTTGGAGAGGACAACTGTAAGGTACAAACAGAAAGGAGACTGTAGTTACAGATCCACTAATATAGACTTCTAATAAAGGCTGAAAAATCTGAAGATAGGTTCCCCTGTTTTGCTCAAGCTGCTGAAAACATGGGCACATATGTTATTAATGGTTAAGACATACAGGCTGAGTAAATGTTAGGCCCTAGGGAAATTATGAACACCATTCAGACACATACAAACTCGTCATTAATAATGACTTTTGTGGAATACAAACCCAGTCCAGTGTTCAGTGCCAATGGCACTGTTAGCAAAATATATAATTTTCACCCTCAAATAGCAAAGGGCTTTCTGTAACACTTTACAGAAGTCTTTTTTTTTTTTTTTTTCAGTTTTTTCCCCCTCAGCAGAGAGTAAAAAAGGGTTTTGACAAATCCCAAGAAGCTCAAATACCATGAAATATTTGCCTGCTGATGCAAGTATTTAACTGAGATAAATAATGCCTAGTCCTTATTTTAATTCGTACAAACTTTCACTGGACTCTACCTATCTAATCCTGTAGATAGAATGAGGAAGAGTTTTGGACAGAGTGTTTAATGTTAGATTTAATTAGGAGGGTACTGTGCGAAACAGCCCTTAACAGCAAGGGGGTCCAGGAAGGCTGGACATACTTTAAGAATGAGTTCATGAAGGCACAAGAACAGGTGGACCCCATGTGCTGAAAGATGAGTTGGAGGGGTAGAAGACTGGCATGGATGAGCAAGGAGCTCC
>WEKX01006315.1:526-48168 GCA_013390025.1 Pitta sordida | reverse complement strand
GCCAGTCCGATGTTGCACCATTCACCACCACCCTCTGAGCTCGCCCTTCCGACCAGTTTGTAACCCAGCATAAAATGTTCCCTTCCAGCCCGTGCTTTACAAGTTTCTCCTGAAGCTTATTGTGGGAAACCGTGTCAAAGGCTTTGCTAAGGTCCAAGTACACAACATCCACAGCCTTTTTGTCATCAACCAGTCAAGTCACTGGATCATAAAAGGAGATCAAGTTAGTCAGGCAGGACCTGCCTTTCCGAAATCGACTAGATCCAAGAATGAGTTTTTCTATAGAGGTTCAGGTCATATTACACTTGTGTTTTTGTAACTGTGAAAGACACAATTTATTTACACTTTTATCTAGAGTAATTATTATTCATGGGTTCTTCTATGTCAATTTCAGATAATCATATTTAAAAAAAAAAAAAGAAAAAATGAGAGATATCTAGAAGTTACATTTCTCTTCTAAAACAAATTTCACATTCACTTAGATGTGGTAACTACCCAGAATATTTTGCTTACTGCATGCCACTTCAAAAAGAAGTGGGAAATTCCAAACTTTCTCTGTACCTTTTGCTTATTAATTGTGTGAAAAAGTGCGCAAATTAGTCATCTTCCATTTTCTCAGATTTAAATTAATAAGAAATTTGACAGCTTCATTGAATAATTGATGATTCATGTCTATAAACATACTGTTCAGAATGTAATGTGCTTTACACTCTGGACGTATTATTTCAGTTTTAGCACAGAAATAGAGTTAAACCTTTTCAAACTATTTTGGTCAATATTAAAGCCTGCATATACCTTTATATATACATATATATATATATATTCTGTCACAGAATACAGTAAAATATTGAACAAGTTGCAAAAATCCAACAAGAAGCACTCTGAAAAATGAAAATGTAAAACCATCCGTTTGTTAACCCAAGATGCTATGAGATCATAAAGGCAGGCAACTATTTTAGCTGGTCATGAAGGATCTCAATTTTTATTATGAAGAATACAAGTGCTCATGAACTTAATTTTAAAAACTGAAAAGGCAAAAGTGATATACCAATAATTGGAAGAACTTAAAGAGAATATTTTATACAGTCGGGTCTCCTATATCGCACACCCGTGGTCTTAATAAGGATCCGCGTAGCCCTACTTCCACGTTGAATGGCAGCTGTGCAGCTGCCACCCATGCCACCCCTGCCGCTGCCACCCCTGCCACCACCACCTGCACTGCCGCCACCGCCTGTGCCATCCCTGCTGCCGCCCAAGCCACTACCGCCACCTGTGCCGCCGCCCATGCCACTGCCGTGACAGGTCGTGCATGCGCAGCTGCAAAACGGGTCTCCTACATTGCTAAAAAATCATACTGCTATGATCAGAAGTCGCAATATGGGGGGCGCGAAGTGCAAGAGGGCGGACTGTATTGTTGTTGTATTGTACGTGTTGAAAGTGATGACACCAGTCCTGCAGATGTGAATATGTTTCCCATGGCCGCTGTCACCAGCATCAGTTTAAATTTATTACAGCATTCACTGGTATGTCAGTTACTCTTTTTTTCTTAACCCAAGTTTTTTCCTCTTAAGGGAAAGAAGCTGATCTACAGCAATCATGACAAATGGGGTTTTATGCAATCAAAGCCACAGGGTTATTCAATACTGTCTTTTGATGAACGATATCTTTTAATAAGTTGATTATTTTATATTGAAATTCATATGGAAAATGTAAATGGAACTCACACAAGGAACTTCAACATTCAGGTTTAGTGAATTTATTAGACGGTGGATGTTAGTAAATATACTTTTAGCTTAGAGTTTTCTCTTGCTTATCAATTTTCAGTACAATATTAGAGAAACACAGGGCCTAGAGCTTCACACCAAATCAAATAACTCTAAATAAAAGCATGAAGTGGCTAGAGCACAAACCCTATGAAGAGCGACTGAGGGAACTGGAGTTGTTTAGCCTGGAGAAGAGGAGGCTCAGGGGAGACCTTACTGCTCTCTACAACTACCTGAAGGGAGGTTGCAGAGAGGTGGATATAAATCTCTTCTCTCAGGCTGCCAGTACCAGAACAAGAGGATATGGTCTTAAGCTGCATCAGGAGAGGTTTAGGCTGGATGTCAGGAAGAATTTTTTCACGGAGTGATTTCCCATTGGAATGGTCTGCCCAGAGAGGTTGTTGAGTCACCATACCTGGATGTGTTTAAGAAGAGATTGGATAAGGTACTTGGTGCCATGATTTAGATGATGAGACAGTGTTAGCCAATAGGTTGGACTCGATGATCTAAATGTTTTTTTCCAACCTTGTTGATTTTGTGAAATTCTGTGAAATCTTTTTTTTTATCTCAGAAGTCAATAACCTGAGAATAGTGATTCTGATGCCACTGTGCATGTCTCTAGTTGGAGATTTGAAGGAATTAGAAAGAAGATTCATATATTAGTTTAGCCATCACAATCAGACCAATATTCCAATTGCAACAGAGCTATAAAGGATGACCTGTGCTAAAAAACAACTCCACCGTAATTCAAAAAAACTGCAGCAAAATTACTACATAAAAAGCAGTATAAGACAGGAAAGGAAGTAAGTGTAATGCTAGTAAGATAATGAAATCATTTAGTCTTTCAGTTTAAATAATTTAAGATTTTTCAGCTGAGGGTGCATATGGGACCTTGAACACCAGATCACAAACTGCTACCATATGATAACCTGAAGAAGTGATACCTTCAGCTGTTACGGCTGAAATATTATTATTCTTTATAGCCAGTAAAGTTATTATCATCTACGGATTATAACCCTTGTTAATATTCCACCTGAGGGAACAAAAGAATAGTTGCTTGATTGTCAAAAAGATAAAATCATTAGTAAAATATCCGAAGGAATAAAAGATAACAGAGTAATGTCAAAAGCAATGCATCTGTCTCTTGATCTCTATACCTGGATTCCTTCCATCTATTGTTCCAATTGTTCATACAAACCTTGAGAAAGAAGGTGAAGCTTCTATATGTGATGTTAATAATCTCCACATAATATTTTAGCACATGAATGTACTATTAGATCCCTTCTTCAATAGATTTTTTGAGTTATCATTTAGAAGCTATATATATTAGAGATTCAATTAATTACTTTTATGCCTTGCACATGCAGTAGCTGGGTGTTTTTTATATGAAAGTGGACATAATAATTTCTTTTTATAAGAAAGTGGACATAATCCTTTCAGGCATTAAAATCAAAGAGAAAAATCATTCTACTTCTCAGCCACTAGAAAATTCCATAATCTGGTTAACTTCTCTGAAGAATCTATTTTTAGGCCAAATCATACTACTATCATGCAAACAATTTGGTCATCTAGTGAAAAGTTACTAAAGCATCAGAGGAAGGGAGCTGATCAAGATTGTCACGTCTAAACCCTACTACTACTACTACTACTACTACTACTACTATTATTATTATTATTATTACCATTGTGTTAACTATTATCAAAGAATCATAGAATATACAGAGTTGGAAGGATCCCACAAGGATTATAGAGTCCAGGTCCTGGCTCTGCATGGGACAATGCCAATGTGCCTAAGTAATGGTTAGAAGCAGATGGATGAAAGCCAAGGCTGATGTCACAAGGGAGATTCAGATCCAAACAACCCCTATGTCAATGGATGTGGCTGTCCAGACTCCTGGCTGCAGGGAATGCCTGAGCGTGATGGCTGAACTGCAGCCTGCAAAACACCTGTGTCTGGTGTGAGCTGGCAAATGACCTACTCTGCATGATAGCACAGAGGAAGGAAGAGGTCAAAAGGCTGAGGAGTGTTCAAAATAGTGAAAGGGAAATAGAATTGAGGGTCTGTGCACTTCTATCCTGTAGAGACTCTTGAGAGCCAGAGGAGCCTTATGCACCTCACATTCCTCATTACGAAGTAGAAGAAAGAAACCTAGAGAGGAGCTTAGTGACATGGTCTAGCCGGGAGGTGTAGGGCTGGATGACGTTGGGCCCCCTCCGGCTCGGAGTGGCCTGCTAGACTGTGAGGGATCTAGGTTGGTGTTATGCTCTGCGATGTGCTCTCGGTCTCTTTACGGGTGTTAGATGGTGAGTTGGACTAGATGATCCTTGTGGGTCCCTTCCAACTCATAATATTCTGTGATTCTGTGATTCTGTGAATGAGGGGGAATGGGAACAGGCTCCCTCCCATGGGGGTAATGAATTTCTCTCCTGTCCCCCCCCACCTTTTCAGATGCCACCTTTTGAATTGCTCCTTCAGAACAGGTTTCGTATTTTGGATTTTGGGGATCAGGAGAATGATATGGAAAGAAGCACTCCACCTGGTAAATCACTAGGAACTACCTCTTCCACCAAGCAAATCAGAACCTCCANGAATGAGGGGGAATGGGAACAGGCTCCCTCCCATGGGGGTAATGAATTTCTCTCCTGTCCCCCACCACCTTTTCAGATGCCACCTTTTGAATTGCTCCTTCAGAACAGGTTTCGTATTTTGGATTTTGGGGATCAGGAGAATGATATGGAAAGAAGCACTCCACCTGGTAAATCACTAGGAACTACCTCTTCCACCAAGCAAATCAGAACCTCCAGTGTCTAAAAGAAAAGGAGGGTAGTGGCTGTCAGTGACTACCTTCTGAAGGGAATAGAAGGGTCTACCTGTCACAGAATCACAGAATCACAGAATCACAGAATCACAGAATATTATGAGTTGGAAGGGACCCACAAGAATCATCTAGTCCAACTCACCATCTAACACCCGTACAGAGACCGAGAGCACATCCCAGAGCGTAACACCAACCTAGATCCCTCACAGTCTAGCAGGCCACACCGAGCCGGAAGGGGCCCAGGATCATCCAGCCCTGCACCCCCCAGCTAGACCATGTCACTAAGCTCCTCGTCCAGTCTTCTCTTAAACACCTCCAGGGACGGTGACTCCACCACCTCCCTGGGCAGCCCATTCCAGATCCATCCCACAGGGAAGTCTGCTGCCTCCCTGGGGCCCAGGTATGGGATGTTGCTGTGAGGTTGCCAGAATTAATTCGACCTTCTGATTACTATCTCCTGCTGGTCGTCCAAGCCAGCAATAATGAGATCAACAAGAAGGGACCAGAGAAATTAGGAAGCAATTTAAGGAGCTTGGTCGATTGATCAGTGGGGCAGGAATGCAGGTAGTTTTTTGCTTGGTCCCTGTAGTGGGAGGTTTGGAACCTGAAAGGAATAGGAGAATTCTTGTGATTAATAAATGGCTTAGGTGCCACCAGAAGAATGTTGTGGTTTATGATCATGGGGCATCCTACACCAGACCAGATTTGCTAGACTCTGCTGGGCAGAATCTATCAAATAAGGGCAAAAGGTTTTTGGCCCGTGGGTTGGCAGGACTCATTGAAAGGGCTTTAAACTAGGTTTGAAGGGGGAATGGGATGCAGCAGTCACCCAAGAGGACACTGAAACTGGTAAAAATGAGTAAAAAACTAATTCAGCAACCCAGCTGATGTGCATGTATACTAATGCATGCAGCCTGGGTAATAAGGAGGAAGAGCTGGAAGTTTTCGTGCATGAGGAATGGTATGATATAGTTGCTATCACGGAAACATGGTGGGATGATGCACACAATTGGAGTGCTACGTTGGCAGGCTACACTCTCTTCAGAAGAAATAGGAGAGGACAAAGAGGAGTTGCCCTATATATTAAAGCAACTCTTGATACCATGGAGCTTCACATTAGGGGTGATCAGGTAGAGAGCCTATGGGTTAAGCTAAGAGGGATGGCCAATAAAACTGTAATCCTGGTAGGAATATGCTATAGACTACCAGATCAGGAGGAAAAAGCAGACCTATTGACTTTAAGCAACTAGAGATAGCCTCAAGATCAGCTGCCCTAGTTCTTGCAGGGGAGTTGTCAAGTTGTGTAGGAGAAAAATTAGAGAGACAAAAGCCCAGATGGAACTCAAACTAGCTGTTCTGTAATGGACAACAAGAAATGTTTTTTTTAATTGTCTTCATTTATAGAAGATGGTTATGGTTTATCTTTAAAATTACATAAAGTAGGGTGCTAGGCAGGTTGGGTTGAAATAAAAAGGAAATAAAAACTTCATTTATTTACCTATATGTGAATGTTTCCCACTCCCTCCTAACCGAGAGGATGAAGGGGGAGAAAGAGGAGAAGGGACAAACAAAGGGAAGAAATAATAATGATAAGGAATAAAACAAACTGATGGGGAGAGAGAAAAGGAAAGGGGAAAAAAAGAAACCACAAAGCGTTGTTTGTCTACTGTCCTTTTTTCCCCACTGGGTATGTGGAGGAAGAGGATTGGGTGCTGATCATGCTGCTAGAGGAGCTCCAGCATGGCTGCTGTGGAGGCAGACAGCCAGGAGAAGGGAAGAGTTCCATGGAGAAATGTCTGGGTTCGGGTCAGCCTCTCTCTGGAGCTGGTCCAAGCAGGAAGGGACAAATTTCTCAGCGCCGTAACTTTTAAAAGCCTCTACTGTCCCTCTGTCGTCACTTCACTTCTGCCCAACTGAGCTGTCAATCTTGTCTGTCTTCTGCTAACTCTGGAAGAGCTAGTGGACTGGTTATGGTCATGGCAGCCTTCATGTGGCCAGTTGACCCCGGCAGGGAACCAGGCAGGCGCAATGCCGCTGCAGTGTGCCGCGCCACCATGGGAGCCCAGGACCCTTTGGTCTGCCACGCTGCCACAGCAGGCTGGGACCCATCCACCATGCCACTCTGCTCCACTCGGTCACCCTCACCCCCCCATCCCATCACGCAGCCAGCACAAACCACACACTCCCGTGGCTAGCAGTGCTCCGACAGTGTCAGGGCATGGGGCTAGGTAGGCGCTGTGAGGGCTACACCACGCTGGCGTGCCCCCACCCCAGGAGAAAATGGAAAAAAGTCAAAAGGAAAACCAGGTACATATGTATTAACCCATGACATAAATATATCAACAGAAAGAAGGGAGGCTGCAGCAACCTTCTCTCCTTACTAGATGCAGAGGGGAGTATAGTAACTAGAGATGAGGAAATGGCAGAGATACTTAATGCCTTGTTTGCCTCTGTTTTCAACAGTAAGACAGATTGCTACAGAACAACTGGACTTCTGAACTAGAGGATGAGGGAGGGGTGCAGTGGGAGGTAGTTAGAGACATGCTGAGTGGCTTGGATCCTCACAAGTCCATGGGACCAGATGGGATTCATCCCAGGGTGATGAAAGAGCTGGCAGATGAACTCACTAAGCCACTCACCATAATTTACCAACAGTCCTGGCTTACCAGATGACTGGCATTTGGCTCATGTGACACCCATCCACAAGAAGGGCAGGAAAGATGATCCGGGTAACTACAGACCTATCAGTCTAACCTTGGTCCCAGGTCAAGTCATGGAACAGATAATCCTGAACGTTATTATGCTGCACTTGCAAAATAACTACATTAGACCTAGTCAACATGGATTTAGGAGAGGTAGATCCTGCCTGACCAACCTAATCTCCTTTTATGATCTGGTGACTCACTTGGTTAATGGTAGAAAGGCCATGGATATTGTGTACTTGGATCTGAGCAAAGCCTTTTGACACAGTTTCCCGTGGTAAGCTTCAGGAGAAGCTCTCAGAGCATGGGCTGGATAGGAGCATTCTGTGTTGGGTTAGGAACTGGATGGATGTACGAGCTCAGAGAGTGTTGGTGAATGGTACCACATCCAGTTGGTGGCCAGTGGATCTTACAGGGATCAGTGTTTGGCCTGGCACTGTTTATATCTTCATTGATGATATAGATGGGGGAATTGAGTCTACTATTAGCAAGTTTGCATATGATACCAAGTTGGAGGCAAATGTTGAACTGCCAGAGGGTAGAAGAGCTCTTCACAGGGACCTTGATAGGTAAGAGAAATGGGCAGATTCTAATAGTATGAGATTTAACAAGTCTAAGTGCCAAGTTACTCACTTTGGACATAACAATCCCATGCATCACTATTGGCTGGAGGAGGAGTGGCTACAGAGTTGTGAAATGGAGAGGGATTTAGGAGTTGTTTGACAGAAACCTCAATATGAGCCTGCAGTGTACCCAGGTGGCTAAGAAGGCCGAGGGGATCCTGGCCTGTATTAGGAACAATGTGGTCAGTCCGACTAGGGAAGTTATCCTTCCCCTGTACTCAGCACTGGTCAGACCACATCTTGAGTACTGCGTCCAGTTCTGGGCTCCCCGGAACTTTAAGAAAGATGTCGAACTGCTTGAGAGGGTCCAGAGAAGGGTGACAAGGATGGTGAAAGAACTGGAAAACAAGCCCTTTGGGGAGTGACTGTGGGAACTGGGACTCTTCATCTTGGAGAAGAAGACGTTCAGAAGAGACCTCATTGCTGTTTACAAGTACCTGAAGGGAGATTGGAGCCAGGTGGGTATAAATCTCTTCTCTCAGGCTGTCAGCACCAGAACAAGAGGACATGGCCTTAGGCTACGCCAGGGGAGGTATAGACTGGATGTTAGGAAGAGGTTTTTCACAGAGAAAGTGATCCCTCAGTGGAATGGTCTGCTTGGGGAGGTGGTGGAGTTGCCATCCATACCTGGAGGTGTTTAAGAAAAGACTGGATGAGGAACTCAGTGATGTGGTCTAGATACTGGGAGACTTGGATGGACAGACTGCGGTGCCCATGGCTGTGAGGTTGTGGGTTCAATCCCTTGGTGAGCGTTCACTTGGGAGTTGGACTAGATGATCCTTGTGGGTCCCTTCCAACTCAAAACATCCTGTGAATCCAGGGAATCATCCAACTCTTCTTGAACTTTATCAGGCTTGGTTCTGTGACCAGTTACCTGGGGCTCCTGTTCCAGTGCCCAACCACCCTCTGGGGGAAGAACCTTTCTCTAATATCCAACCTAAACCTCCCCTGACACAGCTTCATGACATTCCCTCAGGTCCTGTCACTTGTCACCGAGTGACCTCAGCTGCTCCTCATATGGATTCCCCTCTAAACCTTAATGTTTGAAAAGCAAAGCAATATAAGCAAAGACTATGTACTGCAAAAAAAGAACCATGTTCCTAGAAAACCATCTACAGTGAGTCCCCGTTATTCACGGGCTGTTCGTTCTGGTCCACCTCCCGCGAGTTGTGAAATCCGCAAAGATAGCGAACCCACTAGGTAGTCGAGTACACCACGCCCGTGGCCACGCCCCCTCCCCATATAAGGTCTGGAGGATGGTCCTGAGAGTGGGGCTTGTCTCAGTTGTCCGGCTGTGTTACGCCAAGGTGTGGGCACAGGGCCCGCAGGGGCATGGGGCCGGCACGGGACACAGGGTCACCATGGCGCGGGGCTGGTGTGCGGTGCAGGGCCAGCGCGCAGCGCGGGGCCAGCCCAGCATGGGCTGAGCCAGCGGCGAGAGCCGGCTGAGTGGCAGGCGCGGCCCCTGGCACACAATGACACACACAAAATGGCAGCCCCATCACCCTATCTTGTAGCCCGGCGGAGGACAATTCCAGCCGTGCAAAAACACACATTTACACCAAATGCATCCCGTGCCATGCCTGCTCCCAGCTGGAACCAATTTACATACTTGTAAGCAGACGGGGCCTGCTATGCTCGCCCCGCGAGTAGCGGGAAGGGGTGGGGGGCGGGGCCAGCTGTGCTCGCAGTGCGAGCAGCGAGCCCAGGGTCCGTGCCAACTGGGGTCCTGGTACGTTCTGAGCATGCACCAGGGTCACACAGCTCGCGGAAAAATCACCCGCAAATACTGAAGCTCGCAAATAGCTGACCGCAAATACGCGTGGGTTCACTGTAGTTTCTATGTCTGTGATCAATGGGTCTGATCTAGAAAATATTGAACAGAACAGAATACTACCAATGAAGTACCTAGTTGTTAGTCCTTACATTATGGTAGTCCTTGAGAGGACACAGCTGAAATATGCTGATTTACTCTTTCAAATATCTGTGGTTTGAAGTATTGACTTAGATCAGTGGTTCATTCAAAACCACTTTATTTTCAAAAGCGTCCCAGCCTGAAGAGGTGAATCATGTTTCAGAACGTTATTGTTATGTTCTCGTTTTCCATCATATTTATCACTGGTGTTATCTCTCTGGAAAAATCTAGCTAGGTAGTATTAGAGACATGGATGTAACTCCACATGGGAAGAGAAACTGACAGTGGGTTTAGATCACCCTTTTCATTTACAGAAAATGTACCACATCTTGTATATTTAGATATAGGATTTTCAAAATATGAAAGGTAGTCCTTTTGCATATAGTTCTAATTCCCCTCAGTTTTGAATGGGTGTTACTAGAGTCCTTGTCAGGGCCATGTTACATGTGCTTTCTCAGGCTGCAGTTTGTGATTGTTTACCACCTTGTCTCACTTTCTCTGCTCTTTCCTGCTTCATTCACAAAATCAAATCTTTACACACAAAAAAAAATCACTATCAGCAGTAATTGCCCAGGCTGCTTTTGGATTTTGGGAAGAAACCTATGCTCAACATTCAGTAAGAAAATATTATAATTTCTTTTAAAAGCAATAATTTCCTAAAATTTCTTTAAACTGGATGATAATATCTTGTATGTCAAATGACTTTGAAAGAAAATTAGTAAACTAGGTGTTGGCACTTTTATTTTCATTTCAACTTGAGTTTTATTGCTTTAATTCTTTGAAAGAAGAAAAATATTAAGTTGCAATCTCTACATATTCTTTCTCATTAAAAATAATTTTGTGTACTATATTTAATATACAAGTCTATCATGAAAAAAGGAACATCTCATTTTTTATACCAATGAAAAAAGAAATATTTTTCCTAATCACAAGAATTCAGTTCATGGATGTCAGCTTTCTTTAATATATGTGATCATATTTTCACCAAACATCTTGATTTTTATCAATGATAATAAAATCCTAAAAAAATATCATCAGCCTGTACGTTTCTATATGTAAATAAAGTGAAAATATTTCTACTCAAAAATTGCATGGGAACTTCTTAGGTTTTATATATAAAAATTTTTAAAACTCACTTCAGCCTCTAATTCTTATAAAAGGCACCAAAGATTTCCACTTTTAGGTTCTACTTTGTCAACAAAACACTGGAAAGGTCAGATTTCACTGGATTGTAATTCATATCAAATGAAAAAAAAAAAAGTAAGAGGTTGATCATGAGATCCATTCAGGATGTATTTTATTTAGTCTTTTGATTTTGAATGGCTCCAACTGACCCGAGGAAATCCTCCTTTTCAAGGGTCAGTGCTAGGATCACAAAATACATTCCTTAGGTTTTATTTGTGGCAACTATTTACTTTCTCACCTAAAATATGGGCCATGAAGTCTACCTTGGTTGAAGAATGTTTATAATCCTGTATTATTTCACATCTGTTATTTATAAAAAAGTATCCACTACTATGCCATCAGTTTGACAAGAACATTCGCATTTTTTAATTATTTCATTTGAATTGGCTATAACCCCCTGCTAAAACTGGACATTCATATATTACAACACACAGATGTTCCATGTGTCAGATGAAGAAAGATATAATTTGCTTTCTACAAGCCTGTGCTCCAAGTGAATCATAGATTATAGTTTGAGCTATAACTAAGCAGATTAAGTGATTTGAAACAATAGTTTGTTTAATTACTTTGATTTGAACTCATTTGCTTGTCAGTTTTTGGGACAAATACTAGATAATCCGCATCTCTACTTAGCAGAAGAATCGAATTTAGAAAATTTTCACAAACTGTGATATGACATCCTCAACGCAACTTTTCATGAGATTATAAAACATATTTGTCATTCTTCATTATGTTTCCCCTCATAAAATTTATGTTTTCTAATTTGGTTCTTCCTTGTGAACTACAGTAATGCCTCGCTGCATTGCGAGCCCTCCATTGCGATCTCGGTGGATTGAGAGAAATTTTTCTCAGAAATCTCTCTCAGTGATTTGTGAAGCTTCCCGGCTGATGCATGCACAGTGCTTCTGCTTCGCTGAGGGGTGGCGCTGGTGCTTCCTGTGGGGCAGAACAGGCCCAGCCCCACAGAGAGGGCGCACGGTGCGTCTCGTTCCGTGGCATTTATGGTCCTGCGGTGCCCTGCCCTGGTCCCTGCCCCGCTCCTGTGTGTCTCGATGCCTGGTCCCTACAGTGGAAGGCTCAGGCCACGTTATGCCCTGGGTGACCCCTGAGACCCATCACAGCACGTCCACAAGCCACACCATCTGCTGTTACTCTAAGCCTAGCTGGGAGACTGATCCCTACAGGCATATGTTACTGTTTCCATGGCTACAGGAGAGGAAAGCAATGCAGTCAGTGCTTGGGCACTGTGCACGTGGCGCACCTGGTGATGACGTAGCCCCAGGGAAAGTGCCCCATGAAAGTGGGGCTGGGCTGGCTGCAGTGGCAGTGGGGTAAGCACTGTGTGCTGGGACGAAGGATGTGCCCACAAGTTAAGGTTTCCCGGGCTCCAAGAGTACTGCCCTGAGCCCCAGGACACCCCTTCCCTGCCGTGGCAGTGGAACTTCTCCATCACAGAGGCAGTGCAAACATGTGTGGTGGCAGCTGCGGAAGCAGCAGTGTGGCCAAAGAGAAGCCCAAGGATTCTCCGGGGAGTCTCCCCAGGCAGAGAAGGCTCAGAAATGCTTCCCTTTGTTCCCCTGTGCTGTGAGAGCCTCTGGGGAGGAACAGAAAATGCTCCCCAGAGTTCCTGGTTGGCTGGGGGTGGAGAAATGGGCATGGCCTTTATGCATATTAATGACCCACCCCTGTTCGGAGATTAGATGCTTCACAAGACCCTGACAAGACCCCTTCCTCATGAAAGGTGAGGTATTACTATACTATACTAATTCAAAATGTACTTCTGTTCAAATGAATAACCAAAATCTTTTAGAGGACTTGGAATTTCACTGAATATATGGGCATCGGTACTCCTCCACTTTTTTTCTGGCATTTTGTTTTATTCTTCATAAGATTTCTGATCGCTGGTTTTGTTTGCAGCCAGCAACTGAAGAGGATTTTTCATAACTATTAATCTATATAATTAACAGGTTACAGAAATGGGCTGACATTCACATGAATCACAGAATCACAGAATATTATGAGTTGGAAGGGACCCACAAGGATCATCTAGTCCAACTCACCATTTAACACCCGTACAGAGACCGAGAGCACATCCCAGAGCATAACACCAACCTAGATGCCTCACAGTCTAGCAGGCCACTCCGAGACGGAAGGGGCCCAGAATCATCCAGCCCTACACCCCCCAGCTAGACCATGTCACTAAGCTCCTCGTCCAGTCTTCTCTTAAACACCTCCAGGGATGGCGACTCCACCGCCTCCCTGGGCAGCCCATTCCAATATGCAATTACTCTCTCTGTGAAAAAACGCTTCCTAATGTTAAGATTAAACCTCCCCTGGCGTAGCTTGGGGCCGTGCCCTCTCGTTCTGGTGTCGTCAGCCTGGAAGAAGAGGTCTACACCCATCTGGCTGCAACCTCCCCGCAGGTAGTTGTAAACAGCAATGAGGTCACCTCTGAGCCTCCTCTTCTCCAGGCTGAACAATCCCAGTTCCTGTAGTCGCTCCTCATAGGGCCTGCCCTCCAGTCCCTTCACCATCCTCGTTGCCCTTCTCTGGACCCTCTCAAGCAGCTCAACATCCCTCTTAAACTGGGGAGCCCAGAACTGCACACAGTACTCAAGATGAGGTCTGACCAGCGCTGTGTACAGGGGAAGGACAACCTCCCTGGACCGACTGACCACACTGTTCCTGATGCAGGCCAGGATGCCATTGGCCTTCTTAGCCACCTGGGCACACTGCTGGCTCATATTGAGTTTCCTATCAATCAGTACACCTAAGTCTCTCTCCACTTCACTAGTCTCGAGCCACTCCTCCCCCAGCCGATAGCGGTGCATGGGGTTGTTATGGCCGAAGTGAAGAACCCGGCACTTAGTCTTGTTAAACCTCATACTGTTGGAGCCTGCCCATCTCTCCAGCCTGTCAAGGTCCCTCTGGAGGGCCTTCCTACCCTCCGGCAGTTCAACATTTGCCCCCAGCTTAGTATCATCTGCAAACTTGCTGATGATGGATTGAATTCCCTCGTCCATGTCATCGATAAAGATGTTGAACAGTACTGGGCCCAACACTGACCCCTGTGGGACTCCGCTGGTGACTGGCCGCCAGTCCGATGTTGCACCATTCACCACCACCCTCTGAGCTCGCCCTTCCAACCAGTTTGTAACCCAGCATAAAATGTTCCTTTCCAGCCCGTGCTTTACAAGTTTCTCCTGAAGCTTATTGTGGGAAACCGTGTCAAAGGCTTTGCTAAGGTCCAAGTACACAACATCCACAGCCTTTTTGTCATCAACCAGTCGAGTCACTGGATCATAAAAGGAGATCAAGTTAGTCAGGCAGGACCTGCCTTTCCGAAATCCATGCTGACTAGATCCAATGTCATGGTTGTTCTGCAGTTGCTGTGTAATGGCACACAAGACCATCTGTTCCATGACTTTGCATGGGACTGAGGTCAGGCTGACTGGTCTGTAGTTGTTAGGATCATCTTTCCTACCCTTCTTGTGGATGGGTGTCACATTGGCCAATTTCCAGTCTTGTGGCACAACACCAGTAAGCCAGGACTGTTGGTAAATTATGGAGAGTGGCTTGGCGAGTTCATCTGCTAGTTCTTTCATGACCCTCGGGTGGATTCCATCCGGTCCCATAGACTTATGAGGGTCCAAGTCACTCAGCAAGTCTCTGACTACCTCCTCTTGGATTACAAGGGGGTTATCCTGCACCCCAGCTCCTTCCATGCCACTGCTGGTCCAGTTCTCTTGCGGGCAGTTTGAAGTTCAAGATCCAATGATATTCAGGAGATTTTGCAAAAGGACAACCAAAGTCTGGGGAGGACTAACCACAGGCATAAACAGAGGATGGGGGCCAACAAACTGGAAAGCTGTTCTGCAAAGAAGGGCCTGGGCATGGCGGTGAACAAGTTGAACATGTGTCAGCAATGTTCCCTTGTGGCAAAGAAGTCCAACATCATGGGTAGAATTTGGAAGAGCATCATGAGCTTGAGATCAAGGAAGGTGATCCTTTAAGTCTTCTCCACACTGATAAGACACATTCGGAGTTCTGAGTCCTTTCCTGGGCTCTCCAGTACAGGAAGGACATTGACTTGCTGGAATTAGTTTAAGGGCCATGAAAATAGTTAATGGATCAGTCATGTAAAGGAAGTCTGAAAGAGCTGGGACTGTCCAGCCTGGAGAAGAGAAGGCTCTGGGAAGTCTATCTTGTTTATCTGATGGGCATCAATAAAGAAAATACACTTTTATCAGTGAAAGAACAAGAGGAAATGAGCACAAAGTGGAATATAGGAAATCCAATCTAAGCATGAGAAAAAGATAAGACTTTTCACTCTGGATACAGCTGAATACTTCAACAGGTTGCTCAGAGAAGTTGTGGAGTCTCTGTCCCTGGAGGTATTAAAAATGCAATGAGACACAGCCATCTACAAGCTATTGTAGTTGATCATCCTTCTAGTACAATGTTCAACTAGATGGTCTCTAGAGGTCCCTTCCAACCTTGCCTGTGATTCTCTGATTCATAAAAGCAGAGTGACTTTTGGCAGTGTTATAAATTATTTCTTACTGCTGTCTGAAGTATTTAAGGCTTATATTAATACTTGACTCCATACCAGAGAATAGGCTTTATGAATGAATATTATTAATTAAAGCATTAAAGACTGGAATGATGCTAGATATGACTTAATCACCAAAGCATATTACATAGCTGTTTAATACACAATAATTCAAATTGGTTGAACCACTTTGTTAAAATTTTCTATTCCACTGAAGTCAGCCATCTCTCAGAAACAAACTTTTTGAAAAAGCGTTGCTGGGGAATCTTCATCTGTGAGAGTTAGAAAAAAAGAAAAGCAGCAACAAAAAAGCAAGCAGTATAATTTGACTAGTTAAACTTTTAGCAGAAAAAAAATCAAAAACTGAAACACTCAGAAAGAGAAACAACATAGTTAGTGGTCTGTGGAGAAGATGACCAACAGGAACAGTCTGTTTTGGTATGCTTTTTGAATGAAAAATATTCTCACACAAGCAGAAACTTTTGTCTCAACATGCAAGCTTCTTACCCACCAAAGTAAAACAAATATTTGTGTCTCTCCTTTTTAATATATCAGTTTTCAAAAAAATTCCAGAAGATATATTTGAGTTCCAGTAAGAAATAAAAATGTTTCAGCACTGCAGCATTCGTAATCTTGCATCTTGATCACTTTCAATTTGTCCACAATTGATGTTTGAGAGAAATTAAAAGTAAGTTTAAAAATAATAAGATTTCTATGCAATCTTTTTTTATAAACTTTCATGTAAAGAAACTTTGGGCCAACACCTCTAAGACATGAATATGAGCAAGTAAATGCATGACTCCTAGGTCGGAACAGATCTAATAAGCAGTTTGAGGGCATATAAGCCGATTTACATAAGAGCTGGGACTGTCCACTGAGATAACGATTCTGTAATTATACATACCTAAGAAATGTTTGCATCAGAATATCAAAAACCCATGTTGTGTGTCCAACACAAAAGTTGTTATGATAATAATTTAATGGAATAACATCTCTAATATCAGGCTCTTACATATCAGCTTATGTCACTAGATATCCCAAGTGCCTTCACAGAATATGCTGAGCTGGAAGGGACCCACAAGGTCAGTGAGGTCAGCTCTTAACCCTGCACAGAATCACGTCTAAGAGTCACACCATGTGCCTGAGAGTATCATCCACAGGCTTCTTGATCTCTGTCATGCTTGGTGCTGTGAACACTTCCCTGGGGAGCCTGTCCAGTACCCAGTCATCCTTTGCATGAATTTTTTTTTCTAATATCCATTCTAAACTTCCTCTGACACAACTTCAGGCCACTCCCTCAGGTCCTGTCACTGGTCACCACTAAGAAGAGATCAGTGCCTGCTCCTCCGCTTACCCTCAAAAGGAAGTTGCAGATTGAAACGAGGTCTCTCCTCAGTCTCCTCTTCTCCAGGCTGAACAGAATAAGTGACCTCAGCCACTCCTCATATGGCTTCCCCTCAAGGCCTTTCATCATCTTCATTGCCTTCCTTTAGACACTCTCTAACAGCTTAATATCTTTCTTATATTGTAGTGCCCAAAACTGCACACAACATTCAAGATGAGACTGCACCAGGGGAGAACAGAGCAGGACAATCCCCTCCCTTGACCAGATGGTGATGCTTTGCTAATGCCTCCCAGGACATGGTTGGCCCTTCTGGCTGCCAGGGCACTGCCAACTCAGATTCAACTTGCCATTGACCAGGACCCCCAGGTCCCCTTCCGTGGCACTGCTTTCAAGCTTCTCATTTCCCAGTCTGTACGTTCATTCAAGGTTGCTTCATCACAGGTGCAGAATCCAACACTCAGCCTTGTTAAACTTCACATGGTTAGTGATTGCCCAGTCCACTGATTTGTCAAGATCTCAGTGCAGGACCTCCCTGCCTTCAAGGGGAGCCAACAGCTCCTCCCAATTTTGTATCATCTGTCCGCCTTCAAGAAAGCTGAATTACTTTTCCTTTTCATTCAATAATGAACTGATGATGTTAAGAAAAAATGCAAAAGGATGTCTGAATTTTAACTAGATGTATGTAAATCTACACAGTTTACAAGTAATAAGAATGTTATCAAGTACCACCTATGACAGGGTATATGAAGCTTACTGGGCTACATGGGCTGACTGGGTATCCACCACATCTACTCTCGTACTCAAGGCAAGATGTGCTGTGCAGTTAGGGCATATGTGGATGATATACAGTGGTTGCTCCAAGTGCAGTCCTTCATGCCCTACCACACCACGTAGCTAATACTGTCCTCTTGCTCTTACGCAACAACAAAAGAAACTTAATTCTTTCCTAATAAGCTGAAAATAGTGGAGAAAACTGTAAAAAATACTATGTACATCAAACAAAACACAAAATGCAGAGACTTTTTCTTCTGATGCCATGTAACAACTCAGTTTAGGGTTTGGATCTCACCAGAAATTATTAAGAGGTGATAACGTACAGTTAATTAAAACATATTTCATCAGTACGAATTACTTATTAAGAGGAGAATCGTTCTCTTTAAATCTGTGGGCCCAGATTTAAAGTAAATCTCTGGATCTTGATGGTATACTTTTTTCCAATTTTTACAGAATAATTTATTGCCATAGTAACTTTTTGTATGCAAAAGTATAAATGGCTTCAAAAGCACAGTTTGATTGTTGGCTACTAAATGCAGAAATCTAGAAGCAACCATTTCAGAATGTTCCACCATGCTTACTGCCAGGGAACAATAAAGTAAAAAAGAAGGCAGTGTATTTTAAAGTTACCCCATCTCTTACAATCCGTTCCTATTACTAAACCAGAATTACTGATCTGATCTAGCACAGATATTCTTACGTTATTGTGAAAACAAATATGTCATTACCTGTGCCTTTTTTTCCCCTACCTTTTTGCAGTCAGACTTCTAACTGAGGCAGTTTACCGCAGGGCTTGCAGCCAATGTTCTGGATGCAGCAGGCCATAACATTTACTCTGTTTGTGCAACTCAACATTGTTTAGCCTTCACTTCACAAAGTGAATTTTAAATTTTTACTAAGTTAAGAAGACAGGATATGCTATCTAATTATGAGAGAGGGAGTTTTTTAATTATTCATTCCTGCCAACTGGGTTTTGTTCCTTCAACTACAAAATTTCTCCCTCCTGGAGAACTGGAATTCCCCTCAGTTAGAAAGATACTTACAAGAACACCAAAAGAAAAAAAAAAATCACTAATTTTTGAGGTGAGCAGTAGCAAATGCCAGATATAAAACTATGCATTGTCTGGGATGTGACTGATTAATGAAATGTCTCTTTAGATTTTATTAAAGTAATCAAACAGCAACCTTGAAATTGAATCTTTGCATTTCAAAAGAACATAACAAGGAGTCTTTGAACTTTGGAGAAACATGTAATGCTGCTGGTTTTGTATCCATATCCATGACGGTCTGGGATACAAGAAAGGCAAGGTTTGGAGGCAAAGGTAACCTTTAAAATATAAATTATTACAGTTGGATAAAAATAAAACAAGCTTTCTTTTACAAAAAAAAATATTAGTCATTATTTGAAATATATTACTGAGGGTTTAACTCATAAAAAACCCCAAGATTTTTTGAATGTGTGCATTTCTAAAGTAACTGTTCTATTATGAGACTTCCAGTTGAGAGAATGGTGAATATCTCTAAAAGCAGAAAAAATACAGTCTAGTATAATGAAATTCATGTTTTTCTAAAGTAACTTTAGAAAATCTTTTGAGAATTTATGTAGAAGAATTCTTTCCTGGATTATTTTTTTTAGCGGGAGGGGATGGGTAATTTGGGTTGGGGGTTTTGTTTGTTGGGTTTATTTATTTGGGGATTTTTATTATAGAAGGGGTTTTCTGTGAAGAGTTTCCTGCTTTAGGAACTACTTATTATAGGATCTTAGGATCACAGGATAAGCCTCTTCAAAAGGGAGCTCAGCAGGTCTCTAATCTGGCCTCCTGCTTCAAAAAGGGTCAGCTATGAGATCAGAATGCTCAAGGCATTATCCTACCAGGTCTCAAAAACCTCCGAGGATGGAGACTGCATAACCACTTCGGGCATTTCTTCATTTCTGACTCTCTCATAAGAAAAGAGGTGTTCCTTATATCCAATGTGAATCTTGTTCCAATGTTCATTGTCTCTTGTCCTCCCACCCTAGAAAACTGAATGAAGAACCTGGCACCATCTTCTTAATAATCTCTGAATATGCTGTTAGGTTTTCCTCCAAGATCTTTTCTCAAGATTGGACAAGCCTTGATAGCTATGAAGATTTTTCCTCAGATTTTTATGAATAGTGATATCACGGGGCAGTGTTTTTCATGGAAAATAATTTGGTTATTTACCTGTGCCACCATCTAAAATATAGCTAGATTATGGGATGTCTAGAAAACACAGATGTAAAAGACTGTCTAAAATTTAAGATAAACAAATAAGTGAGTGGTCTACTGGCTGAAAGAATTAATTGGGTTTACCTAAGCCTAATATTTGTCTAACTTTACATCCTATTGTATCTGATTCTCATGGTCCAAATGCTCTTCCAGAGACAACAGTCCTAGAGACTGTAATATATATTCATGTAAGTTAGAAATTTGTAATTGTTTCACTCACTTTCACATCTAGAAACCTTTGAATGCCCCAGAAAGTGAAAATCTGTAAATCAATGCCTGCCTGTCTAATTTACTTATACTTTAGCATATTGGCAGAATTCTGAGTGGTGCACTGAAGATTACAGAAGGAATTATCTAAGTAAAGGTGTTGGAAGAAAGCATAAAGCAATTAATAGTGTCAAAAGGATATAACAGAAGTCTGGTTTTGGCACTATGATGCCTCACTT
The DNA here is from genome assembly GCA_013390025.1 of Pitta sordida. Taxonomy (NCBI): domain Eukaryota; kingdom Metazoa; phylum Chordata; class Aves; order Passeriformes; family Pittidae; genus Pitta; species Pitta sordida. The sequence goes on along the minus strand of WEKX01006315.1, from coordinate 27,795 downwards.
CATTGTATGCAGCATGTTGCTAGAAAACAATTCTGTCTAGAAGACAAATTAGTTTCTAGTCCCAAAAATGAGCTAGAAGGAAAAACAGACAGGAAAGAGAGAAAGAAATTAATGTTGCTCCAACTTCTAGTAGATTCAATGTATATTTTTGTCTTGATCATTATTATTCCCATAAAAGCAATTACAATGCATTCTATTGCAATTTCATGGCACATTGCCAAACTCCAGCATTTTCATTGCCATGGCAAATTGCCAAATACCTAGAAACAGTAATCTGAAATCTGAGAAATAGAGATGATGAGATACATATTTGCGTTTCATCTATTTAGAAACACGTAAAGTTACAGCACTATGTTTTTGAAGTTTAGAAAGTACCTTTAGGAAAAGCAATTCATTTCCATTTTAAAGGCATCATCTGGGTAAGGAGTATTATTACTATGTTATACTTTGAAAAAAAATCAGATGGTTCTGTAAGTGTTGTTCTTACTATTCTTTCCTCTGACCTTTGTCTTATTCAGGCTGTGAACAGAATTCCTTTCCCAAAGTGTCAGATTAATGGTAACAACTTTGACACACTTTATAGTATACTATATACAGTAGTCCCCCGTTACTCACAGGCTGTTCGGTCTGGCCCTCTTCATGTGAGTTCTGGAATCTGCAAGGATAGAGAACCCACTAAATATTCAAGTATGCCACATCCGTAGCCATGCCCCCTCCACTAATAAGGTTTGGAGGTCCTGAGAATGCGGCTCCCTCTGTAATGCCTCATTAAAGCAGAGGAAACACCTTTTGGCACTTCCCAGCTCCCGGAAGAGAGTTGCTTTTCTGAGTACAGAAACCAGTACAGTTGGGAGCTGGGAAGCCAGCGCCCGGCGCCCCCGTGAATCGGAGTGGGCTGCTGTCTGCAGGAGCGCAGGCTAGCAGCAGCTGCGCAGGGCAAAAGAGCTGGTGGCTCTCTGTGATCTGCTCCTGCAGCGGCTCCAGAGATGCGCAGAGTGGGGGTGGACAGGAGCCAGCACAGCACCAGAGGACAGATGCTTCCCGCACCAGGAGTGCCTGCAGCCCCACTAGTTTGTGTACCTGCTGGCCCAGCCCGCAGCTCTCCCCTTCCCTCTCCTACCCTCCCTCCGCACCTCCTCTGCCTCACACATCCTACAAGGGAACTTTTCATTTGGGGCAGTGAGGGTTGTTCCAGTGCCAGCACAGGGATTGGACTCTGATGTCAGGAGTCCACACCACTGGCATTGGGACACACCAGCCTGTGCCCCCAATGTCACACCGGTGCAGGCAGAGCTGAAGCGCCATGCCAAGTCAGTGACTCCACTACCAGCTGCTTGGGGTTTAAATCTCCCATCCACCACCACCCTAAGGTTGGCATTGGTGGCGGCAAGCATCCCCCGCCATCCCCTGGTTCGCAGCGGCACTGTGCCGCTGTGCCTGGAAGTGTTGGCATGGCCCCAGTGCCTCTGTGCCAGCCTTGCGGCAGCACTACCAGCTTCATGAAGATGGGACCAGCTCCCTTTTCTCCTAAATGGTGAGAATGAAGCATGTACGGCAAGTCTGGTGAGCGGTGACAGCGAGAGGGAGAAACCATATATTCATGAAGTCATTATGTATATTCATGAGTTGATGGGTTCATGGTACGTTCTGTGCATGCACCGAGGTCACACAACCCACTGAAAAATCACCTGCGACTATTCGGATCCAGCAAATTATGGATCGTGAATATGCAGAGGATAACTGTATACTGCTTCTGGTAATATATTGCTTCCTATAGTATACTACAGTATACTGCTTCTTGATAGATTTCACACCCATATTATTTCATTTATTGTTAAACACAGATACAATTTTCCATTCTAAATGTAAAAAAACCCCAACAAACAAACAAACAAAAAAAAAGAAACATACAATGACTGGCAAAAAAAATAATTTTTTTATCTACATATTTGAAACTAGTTGGTCCACTGTTGTTGTGGAATTTGTATCAGAAGCCCTTTTGAAATTTCAATTAGTACAGTGAGCCCCTGTTACTCACAGGCTGTTGGGTCTGGTCCACCTCCCGCGAGTTGTGAAATCCGCAAAGATAGCAAACCCACTACGTAGTTGAGTACACCACGCCTGTGGCCACACCCTCTCCCCATATAAGGTCTGGAGGATGGTCCTGAGAGCGGGGCTTGTCTCAGTTGTCTGACTGTGTTACGCCGAGGTGGGGGCACAGGGCCGGCTGCGGGGCCGGGGGGGGTGCAGGGTTGCCACGGGTTGTGGGGCCGCTGCGGGGTGCAGGCCGGCGGCGAGAGCCAGCCGAGCGGTGGGCGCAGCCCCTGGCACACAATGGCAGCCCCGTCACTCCATCTTGTAGCCCAGTGGAGGACAATTCCAGCCATGCAAAAACACACATTTACACTAAACTCATCCCGGGTGCGCCGTGTCTGCTCCCGGCTGGGACCAATTTACATATTCATGAGCAGACAGGGCCTGCTGTGCTCGCCCTGCGAGCGGCGGTGTGGGGGGGTGGGGCCAGCTGTGCTTGCCAACTGAGGTCCCGGTACGTTCTGAGCATGCTCCGAGGTCGCACATCTCGCCGAAAAATCGCTCACAAATACTGAAGCTCGCAAATAGGGCTCACTGTATCTGTGTTCTGTATTATGAAATCAAACTCTCCTACAATCTATCCAACAGATATACAATTTAATAAGTGATCATATTCATTCTAAGGTTAAATCTGTCTCCTGAAGATCTATGCAAACTATGGAACATTCTTTAATATTAAACAACAATCCCACCTCTTTAAGAAGACAAAAAATCACTGTTTTTCACTCTGAGGACTGATTTGATTTTCTGAAACCAATTCCTCTGAAAATTATTTCCTCAAATATATTTGCATTCAAATCACAATTTGTGACTTCTATGCATATTCTATGCAAGTAGTGTGTACAAACTTGATACCTGATTCTCAAAGTAAACCCCAGATTAAGTTAGTTTTAAAGGTAAAAAACCAAATAAAAACTCAATAACAACAACAAGAAATGCAACCAACCAAAAAAATCCCAAAACTAAACAAAGAAAAAACCACAAAACACAGGTTCACACACAGGTTCACAGGTTATTCCAAGTTGGAAGGAACTCACAAGGATCATCTAGTTCACCCTAACTTTAAAAAAATTACACAACATTCCTTCTCTTTTCAGGCTGTTCAAATAACAATTCTGGGGTTCCCAGTACAGGAAAATGACAACCTATTGGAGCAAGTCCAAAGGAGGGCCACAAAGATTATCAGAGGGCTGAAGCATCTCTCCTACTGAGGAAGTTGTGATTGTTCAGCCTGGAGCAGAAAGGCATCAGGGAGAGCTAATTGTGGCCTCTGGGTGCCTGAAGGGGGCCAACAAGAAAGATGGGGACAGACTTTTTAGCAGGGCCTGGTGGGATAGGACAAGGGATAATGATTTTAAACTAAAAAAGATTCAGTTTAGATTGGATATAAGGAAGGAGGGTTTTTTACAGTGAAAGTAGTAAAACACTTAAGCATATTGCCCAGAGAGATGGGCGATGTCACGTTCATGGAAGCATTCCAAGTCAGGTGGAATGGGACTCTGAGTCACCTGATCTAGAGAAAGACCCTGCTTACCTCTGCTTATTTTATGGGAGTTGGACTAGAGTTAAAGGTCTTTTAAAGGCCTCTTCCATCCCAAACTATTCTATGATTATACAATTTTTGATATTCTCCTCTTTTTTCCCCTCCTGCCTTTGCCCTGCCTGGAACTGGACTTGGGACATTCAGTTCTCTCTCTTTATATAATTCCTCTCCTAGCATTCTTCTTTCAATATTAATTAGGAGTACTTCTTAGGATTCTATGGCTTGGAGCCAGTGCTCCTACTTCATCATTAAGTTCTATTTCTGTCCTTGTAAGGAAACCCCTCAGCAACAGTATTCTGGACTGGACCAGGGTAGAAACTCTTTAAGTGCTTATCGTGATTTAACCCCATGCAGCAACCAAGCACCATGTAGTCTCTCTTTCACTTCCTCACCAGTGGAATTGAAGAAGAATTAGAAGGGTAAAAGCTAAAAAGCTCTTGGGTTGAGATAAAAATAGTTTAATATTGAAAGTAAAAACTGCACATGCAAACAAAGCAAAACAAGGAATTCATTCACCACTTCTCATAGGTCAGCAGGTATTCAGCCATCCCCAGGAAAGCAGGACTCCCTTCTACGTGATGGTTACTTGGGAAGATGTCAATCACATGTCATCATTCCAAACATTCCTTCTTCCTCATTCTTTATATACTGAGCATGATATTCTGTTGGGTGGTATATCCCTTTTGTCAGTTTGGGCCAACTGTCCCACCTATGTCCCTTCCCAACCTCCCATACACCTGCAGCTTCCTAGCCAGCGTGGCAGTATGAGAAGCAGAAAAGACCTTGGCTCTGGGTAAGCAGTACTCAGCAATAACAAAAATATCTCTCTATTATCAACTCCGTGTTTAGCATAAAGACAAAACACACCTCCAGATACTAGCCACCAAGAAGAAAATTAACTCTACCCTGGACAAAACCAGCACAGTGCTATAAACTGAAACAAAATATAGAGATTCTTTCCAGAAAGCTGCAAAACCAACAGGAAAACCTCTCATAGTCTGATAATCCTACTTCTTACTCGTCACAAATACAGGACAAATAAAACACTTCTCTTTTTAGCTCATGATCCGTACTTCATTTTTTTTTCACATTACAGCCCTACAAATGCAACTTTAACAGTTTGCTTCAGACTAGCAGAATTGCCAGATGCAGTGCACAGGTAGCAGACAGGGAAAACATCTGCGCTAAGCAGAAACAATATCATTCTAACTTTAGTTTTTTAACAGTTATCAATTGTGTTGTCAAACCCATACAATAGGTTTTGTCATTTCTGAAAATAATTATATATTAACTCATACTTGGAAATAATTCTAACCAAAACTATTTATAAATAGCTAGGTTTAAGCTTTGGCCTCAGCATATCTGAACATTCTGTTTAGAGGGTCTAATTATTGTCAACAAAACAGCAAATTAAGGGGATGTTATTTCCCCAGGTGGAACCATAACTATAATCTGCATTCCTTACAAGTTCTTGACAATCAGATCAGGATTAGCAGTACTATCAACTATTACACATTTAAATATTAAAATATATTTTCACTAGAGATCACAAAAAATTTTCATGGTTTGGAAAATTTTTAATGTATGTTAGTAATTTAATTCACTATCTAGTACTCTAAAATATCCATTCATAAATTCAGACATAATTTCTCATAAGGATTCAAGTACTGTCCAAGTTTGGTATCATTTGGGTTTTGTTCTTGAAAGAAAAAGCTGGAATAGGCTTACTATGGATGAGATAATAATTTTGTAATATGTGAATCTGATAATTTGGATTAACCTGAAGAACATTATTTTTCAGGAAAATGGTCAATTTCTTAAAACTTTTGGAGTTGCAATTTATTTTTATAACTCAATAGAGACATTCTTCATTAAAATAAGTAATAAAATATTTGGAAGTGAAAAGAAAAGGGGTTTAGTAATGCAGCAACAATTATATAGACAGTTATAATCATGACAAATTTGTAAATAATAAAGGGATTTGCACGGAATAATAAATACTCACTCAAGGGAAATTCCATTTTGCAGAAAGAACCTTGGAAGTCCTGTTGGCAGCAATGTGCCCTTGTGGTAAAGAAAGGCAACTGCATTCCAGAGGTAGCATTAGGAAGATCATCACCACCAGGTCAAGGGATGCAATTCTTCCCCTCTACTCAACACTGATGAGACACATCTGGAGCGCTAGGTCCCATGCTGGGCTCCCCAGCAAAATAAAGACATGAACTTCCTGGAAGTGCCATGAAGATGGTTAAGAGCTAGGAGCATCTGTCTTATGAAGAGAGGCTGAGAGAGATGAGACTGCTCAGCCTGAACAAGAGAAGGCTCCGGGGGGATCTTAACTGTATATGACAGGTGTTAGTAAAGAAGACAAGGGTCAGTCTCTTCTCAGTGGTACATAGCAAAAGGGCAAGAAGTGATAGTCAAAACTGAAATACAACAAAGTTCATTTATACAGTAAGAAAAACACTTTTCCCTAATGAGTTTCGGATTATTAGGAACACAGCTGTATATGTGTAACAGGAGAGATGGGATTTTATTCTCTGTATGTAGAGAGCACATTGTTTAGAAAGTCAAAAGCAGAATTTTAAGCCCTTTAAAGCTATAGACAACATATGTTTTATTTCTTAAGATATCAAACTTAAAGAAAGATGGGGAATTTGGAATAGAAACTTGTTAAAAAATAAAGATGACCTTCAGTGTGACAGACAATTTTTGCCTCAGCCATTATTAAGTCATTAGCAGCAGCCACAAATAAGGCTCACAGAGCTTTTCAGGCACAAAAAGAGTGTTGGGACTTTTACTGGATCCTTGTGCAGAATACTGAATACATGAACACTGAGTCACAATTTGAGGGATTCTTTCCTTTAGTTCAACTACTTGGTCTAACAATTTTCATCTTGCTTTGTTTTTGCTTTTTAAGAATGTTTTTCTCTTTAGGATGTTTTTTAGCAGGTTTAAAACTGAGGTCTTTAACATATGTCCCAACTACTTTATACCCACTTGCTTTTTGATTTGTTTAATTTCTTATCTGTTCTGTGCTTATATTTATTGTGTTGGCAACTACTTTCTACCCTGTATAGTAGCTGATTTTATCTTTGAAACTTTGTTAATTTAAGTTTGATTTGGCTTTCATCCAGCTACAATTGTCAGGGATAATACAAATCCCAACACAGTAATGTTAAAGGATTTAGGATTGTCCCACAAATATTCAGTAGTCTTAAATGGATTTGTTTCATTTATCCTCTTTGCATCCTCTTCTTTCTCAGCTTTGGATCAGACTTGAAGAGTGGAGAAAAGTATATTGGACGTATATAGGTAACTATGGTCCCTGAACCTCAATAATCTCATTTTGCTAGCTGTTGCTCATTGGTTTCTTTTATATGAGCTTGATTAAACGGGATCTTCAACCTGGTTCAAGTCTTTCTCACTAAAACAGGAAGACTATGAAGAGCACTCAGTCTCTGCAAGACATAAAACACACGAATTCCATTTTATGTAGTTTTTTTCCTCTGTTATTTGAAATTAAGTCTTTAAAGTTTTAATGAAACCATGACTTCATTTAATGTCATTTCTACCTTGGTAAATTGCTGATAGAATTCAGGAAGTTTTGTTTTTCAGTCTATGAGACACTGAAATGGCCAACGGTTTAAACATTTTTAAAATCACTGAAGGACTTATGCCTGAAATTTTTATTAAAGACATCTACTCACCCCTGTAGTTTCTGACAGCAAAATCCTTGTTAGGCTTCATACCTAAAATACCTTCAGGATAAACACAAATTAACCCGGGTTGGTTTGTTGGTTTGGTTTTTTTTTTTTTAAATAGAGTAATAGAATCATTGAATGGTTTGGGTTGAAAGGGACCTTAAAAACTTACCGTTTCCAACTGCCTTGCTATGGGGGAGGAACATCTTCCATTAGATCAGGCTCCTCAGAGCCCAATCCACAGAATTACACAGAATTACTATTTCGGTTGGAAAAGACCATAAAGGCCATCCAGTCCAACCACACTCTAACCTCACCCAACTAACACACCTATCCTAAGTCCTAAAACCTAACCTAACACCTGATACCCAGCCTCTGTAACCTGATATCAACATACGGCAATCCCTGCCCTGATATCAAGTCAGACTACTAAGTGCATCATCCAACCTCTTCTTAAACAGCTCCAGAGACCACGCCTCCACCACCTCCCTAGGGAGTCCATTCCAATGAGAGATCACTTTCTCTGTAAAGAAATGCTTTCTGATATTAAGTCTAAATCTCCCCTGACGCACCTTTAAACAATGACCTCATCCAATCTGGTCTTGAACACTTTCAAGCAAGGAGCATTCACAACAGTTTTCCTTATCACCCTTACAGTAAAGAATTTCTTCCTAATAACTAATCGAAATCTGACTTCTTCAGGTTCAAAACCATTACCACTTGTCCTATTACTAGTCACCATTGTAAAATGTCCCTCTAAAGCTCTCTTGGAGGAACCCTCTAGGGACTGTTCTATGGACTCCTCAGAACCTTCTCTTTTACAGGTTGAAAAATGTCAACTCTCTCATCATGTCTTCACAGTAGAGGTGCTCCGTCCCTCTGACCATCTTTGTGGCCCTCCTCTGGACTCACTCCAACAGATCTGTCTTCCTTGTGCTAGGGAATCCAGTGCTGATCAGAATACTCCAGAGGGGGGTCTCATGAGAACAAAGGAGGGAGGCAGAATCACCTTGTCAGCCTGCTGGTCACGCTTCTTTTGATGCAGCCCAGAATATGGTTGGCTTTTTTTTGAGCTACAAGAACATATTGCTGGCTCATGTCCTTATCTAAGTGTCTCCTAAGAAGTGGATCAGTCCCTCTGCAGATGTAGCAGATTAGCCATGAATTATTCAGTATCAAAATACATTTGACAATTGTCTTCTGTTATTAAATATACATAATTTATAAGACATCTGTTTTATGTTTTCACATTTAAGAGTGCAAAACTGTAAACAGTGTGAAATGGATACATAGGAATGTTTTACTTCATATCACTTTTTTCTCTTATGCTGTTTGATAAGAGCTAAGGAAGCATCCATGTAACAATTTATTCTGTATGCGTATTTCTTCATTGTTTTGCTATGAAAATTTACTTTCTGGTAATTTCCTTTTTTATCATAATCTCAAGAGAATGAATCAAAAACGGATACCATGGGTCCATTTAGTAGAAAACAAAATGCAAAATATCTGTCGATCGTGCTTGATATAAATCCTTTATACATAAATAGAAAGAAGAATTTTTTTTACATGTGTGTCAGCTTGCATATCTATGTATGTATATTAATATGTATAGATAGTTTGACACCACAGTGAAAATAAGGAGCAATTTCCATGGAACATCCTCTTTTTATTAAATTGCACAGTAAAAAAAAAAAGAACATTAAATGATCTCTGATCTCATACCTACTGTTCAATGAGAAATAGTACTCACATGCCAGGAAAGTTCATTTGCTAAATACTGCCTCTGTCTTGAATAGAACACTGAATTGAAATCTCATTACAGTGGACCATTACTCTATCTGAATGTAATGCTTTTCTTCCATGACCTTAGAGCATTTCATTTAACTTTGTTTCTCAAACTTAAATGATTTGCTAGGAAAAAAAGTTCAAGTTATAAAAAAAGTTATTGAATAAAACTTTGTGATGAAATGAAAAAGAAAATTTTAAAAAATTAAAATTTTGACAAAGTTAAAAAGTACTTATAAAAACATTTCTATCTTCTCCCAAAAGAAAGCATATGTCAATTCATCATAAACTTTTATTCAGACAAATATATGTGTTTTCTGCAGACAAATTTATCAATAGTTTATAACTTACTCCTGGAGCTTGTTCTTAAAACACAGGATACTGAGAAGAAGAAAACACAAAACCATTTACAGGTGTATTACCTGACAGAAATCAAATGCCTATTGTTATATGTACCTAAGAAAACTGAACTCGATGCATAAGGAAATATAGTCTGCTATTTCTGGATTTAGATTAAACTTATGAAGTATTCTGAAAGGTTTGAAAGACTTTGATAATGATTATTTTGTACCTGCAGCATGAAGAAAGTCAAAAAGCTTGGAGATGAACATTTTACTGCCACCCTAGAATTGGACACCATCTTCAAAATCCTTAGTCAATGTTATTTGCCATTTCTTGCTGCAGGCCAGTGGACAGAGTGTGTGGCCAACTCACAGCCTTGTCCTCAAAAGAACTGTTAGTCCCAAGCAACGTAAGTAGCTGGCAACTTAATACAGTGAATCCCCTCTCTATTGCGAGCTCTGCATTATGACTCCGCGCATTTGCAATGTGAATTTTTCGCAGTTTTGATTCCACCATTTGCGAAATTTTGTGGCTCAGACATGTGCAGTTCCTCTGCTCCACCGAGGGGTGGTGATGGTGCTCCCCGTGGGGTGGCGCCAGCCTGGCCCCACGAGGAGGGCCATGAGTCATGCTGTCCCCTGTTATTCTAAGCGCAGCAGGGGAACTGAGGCCCCCCCCCCAGGCGCATGTTACTGTTTCCATGGCTACAGGCGGGGAAGGGCAGTGCCCCAGGAAAGTGGGGCTGGGTTGGCCACAGCAGCCAGTGGGACATGCTCGCTCTGCTGCTGCAGCTGAACCCCCCCGCCCCGCATGGCACTGCTGGTGGTGCGTGGGACTGGCGGTGCGCAGGACCGCAGCTGAAACCCACGCTGCCAACGGGACACAGGACCGCAGCTGAACCGTCTGGCGCGTCCCCACGCTGGCATCCCATGCCAAAGGAGCAGCGGCGTGGCTGTGGGGCACCCGTACTGGCCCCACGGCCACACCGCTGCTCCCTCACCCCAGCCCATGCCCGGCCGTCCCGGCGCGGGCTGCCAGCGCGGGGCTGTGCCGCAGGGCTGGGGTGCCCATGTGCGACCACCAGGGGAGGGGGAACCGGTGCGGGGGGTTTGCGCTGTGAGCACACAGTTGCGGCAGCCCGGAGAGGCCTACAGATTCTCGGGGTGGCAGGGGTCTCCTGAGTCAGAGGCGGCTCAGAAACGGTTCCCTTTGCTTCCCCATGCTCAGAGAGTCCAAGGGGAGAAGCAAAAAAGTGCCCAGAGCCCTCCGGAGTTCCGGAGGGTGGGGCAATGGGCGTGGCCTGCATGTATATTAACGACCTGCACTTCTTTGCGAGTTTAGGGTTTTGCGAGGGCCGTTGCCTGTCCCGTTCATCGCAAACGAGGGGGTTTAATTGTATTTCCTATCACCTCGTATATCTAGAGATTCAGAGAAACTTCAAAACATAGGTGTAGAATTTTCTCCCATTACAATTTAGAGTTGTAAGACTTGCTTCTTGACCAATTCAGCCTTTTTTTTTCCTGGAAAAAGAGAATAACTGCCCTTGCACTTATCCCTCTCCACTAAAATATGGATCACTCAGTAGAATCACAACCTCTGTGCTTCCCAGATACAAAACTATGGCGCTGCTTGAGCCAAATTCGATTTTCAGAGAATCAGTGAATCCTGACAGACTAGTTATGACTAGTTATACTGGAATCAGAAGAGACTGTTTCAGTGACTGAGTCGCAAGGCTGGATTAGATGAATCTGACACTATTGTGTTTAGAGAAGTCTGTTTCCCATCCACAATTTATTCTGAAGAGATTTTGTCCACTCAGAGTGACAGTCATACTGTATGGTCTAATAATTGTTCTATTTCCTCTGAATAAAAAACATTGCTTAGCTCATCTGCTTTACCACTTCTTACTTTTAAGTCTAAGGGTCAAATATTCCCTGGAATACAGGATGAAAAGAATTAGAGATGGTAAAAGAGGTTCTTATTTTTCAAGAAACTGAAGAATTAATGCCCCACAAATGCAGGGGACTACGTAGATAAGGCCATTGAGTCTGTGATCTCAACATGGAAAAGGAAATCTGAAGTACTTCAGGCCCATGGACTGGAAGCCTTTCATGTTCTTAGTCAACTGTTATGGTAAAATACATCTGCTGTTAAATTGAGAAATTTCTGTCAGAAGCAAGATCCTAACAAATCTCCAGCATGTGTGCCTGCTGTGAGTATGAGACTCTTGGCTGACCCCAGCTGCCTTCCCTGGGCTAGCCTTGCTCCATCACAGGTGCAGGGGTGCACGCCCCAGTTGCTGAGATTCCTTCTGTGCTCAATGCAGCTCCCAGAAGTAGCCAGCCCATCCCCACAGAACCCTGACAGAAAGTCTTATGGAGTTAGGATCAAAGATGAGAGAGACCTAGATGCAAGTCTGTTTTGCAAAGCAGATCATGACTTAAACAAGAAAAGATCAGAGACCTGACTCCAAGCTTTGTCTTTTGCAAAGTGTTCTTCACTGCCATGTTTCTTCAAAACAAATATTCTAATCTGTTCGACAGATGTGTAGAGAACACTTAAAATTTTCCCAGCAGTAGTAAGAGAAGTGATTTCTTGGGTAGTTCAATTTGGCACAGTAAAACCAGAAGTTTTGGCTCGATATCTCTCATATTCGGAAAGCCTTAAATTTCTGAAGGGAGCCAAAGTGTCTTTAGAAATAGATTCGCAAAGCCAAGTCTGAATAGTTCTTTATTTACACGGGAAATATGTGGTACTCAAAGCAGGCCGACATCTAGTTCTATCAGGCATTATTTTGATTATGAATGTCAGCAGGAGTGAGGAAGTCTTCTTAAAACGTAGATAAAAGAGGTTTCCAAGAAGAGGGAAATTATTTTAGTACCTGCCACAAGGTGATCCTTGTAACTTAGGAGTAAGCTTTAGTTACAGATCGTAAAAGACATAAGAATGAAACAAACCTAAGTAAAACTGAATGATATCAAAGCTTTTTAAAAGGGTTTTGAAACAGTTAAAGGAGAAAAATTCTAATTGTGTTGGGATACTTCCAGGATTAATGAGTTCTTTCCACGAAAGCAAGATCCATATGACCCTCCTTGTGAAGTCATTCAGTATAAATTGCTTCAATGAGAAGTTTGTTACCTTGCACTAGATTATTCATATAGTAGTAACAACAGGAATTATTGAAATTGAATGTGAAAAATCTGCTCTTTTTGAAGTAGTAAAGGAACTTCTCTCCCCAATTAAATTCACTGGTAAGGTCATCACCACACAAAAACCCAAAGCTTTTAATGAGAATCCTGAACATATACTTACTCCAGAATAATCTAATATTTCACAACTGTATCTGCAGTATACTCTTTGAAATTTAGCAATCTTAGCAGCATAATATAAATTTTTATCTTTAAAGATTTTGCTGCATTATTTAAGGTTAATTTACAAATAGCACCAGTTTCTGGATAACCAAGAAAACAATGTGTAGGACCTTAACAATTTCTTTGAAAAACTTTGGTTTTTTATCAGAAGTCTTTCCAACACCACTAAGTTTTCTGTACAACTGATTTGTAAGAAGAAGAATGATATTAAATTCAGTTACATCATGAGTTACAAGGAGATGAGAAAAAGTAGTCTGACAAATAAAGATAAAAGAAGAAAACCAAATAAATTACTCCACGATGCTCAAACAGAATTACAAAAGCTATAAAATTCAAGTAAAGTAATTGATATTGTTATCACCTATTGTCATGGGGAAAGCCTTCTTGTTCTATTGTAAAACTTTTCTCCTTTTTACTGGAACAGACAATAGGGTTCTTTTCTTATCTCCCCTTCCCTCACCTGCAAGGCATGTGGCCAGGGGAGAGGTTTTCTCCTTTTCACCTGACAAATAATGGAGGACTCTTCATCTTATCCTCTCTTCCTGGCAAGGCATGTGACTAGGGGAGGAGCCTGAGTGCCAGGGCAGGTTGAGTGACGGCCAATGGCATGTGAAGACACGCTCACAAGGCATATGACATATGGACCAAGGCCCTATAACTACAGCTGCCAGCTCTTATGGGGGGAGGGGGGGTTGTAGGTCTTTTAGGTCTTTTTAATTGAGGAGGTCTTGTTTTTACCTCTGATCTCTATCACTGACATTTTGCTCAGGACCACATGGACCTCCTCATCCCAGTACAGCCTTCTCCCTGCCGACCGCTTGATCTCTCTGCGGCCTCTTAGACATTTCAGGAAAGGCTATTACTCCACTGGGTTGCCTACCCTGAACCTTATTCCCCTGCCCCTAGAATCCTCTGAGTACCCTAGTCTCCCTTGAACTTGGCTCCCTTGTGTTTGGGGGTTTTTTTCCAACTATCTTCAGTCATCATATTTTTTTCCATTGTTATTGTTCAAACATATATATTTGTTATATTAATTTTTTTTCTTTCTCCCAGTAAAGTTCTTATTTCTCTGTTATTCAGGTATGGTCTAGCCGGGAGGTGTAGGGCTGGATGACGTTGTGCCCCCTCCGTCTCGGAGTGGCCTGCTAGACTGTGAGGGATCTAGGTTGGTGTTATGCTCTGCGATGTGCTCTCGGTCTCTTTACGGGTGTTAGATGGTGAGTTGGACCAGATGATCCTTGTGGGTCCCTTCCAACTCATAATATTCTGTGATTCTGTGATTCTGTGATCTCTAAATTCAATTTATACTCTGGCTTAATTGACACTAGGACACCTATTCTGTTAATCAATGGTATACTATAATGGATCTGCTCAGCAATTGGGCATACTTGGAACATCTAGCATCAGACAAGATTCTAATTTAAAAGTCCTCCAAGAGTGCTGAGGGTTTTCTTACCATGGCATATCAACAAGCTATCTAGAGTTGCCTTCATGCTACGCTGATGGTTCTTTCATTTGTGCCTAGAAATAAATGCATTTTTTTGCTAGATGAAAACTGCTGAGTACTTTAAGATTCATGACAAGCTCTGAATACCTAACACCTTTTGGATTTTGTCGTATTTTGTGCCTTTCACTGCTACTATACATATTCTGCATTAAGAGGCATATTTTACTCAACTGATGAGAGAATAAGTGTGGAAATGCACTTGTCTTTTAATAGCACTCATTTTAAATATAGAAATCATATTTAGAACTAATTGCAATAACAAAAAAATTTATGAAAATTTGAATATGTTGCACTCAACTGATATTTTGGCTCCAATTGGGACAACAGAAAAGGTGAGATGAAAGATCAAAACAATATCTAAAGTCCTTATTACTTTCTCTTGTTCCCAACCTTGGTTAGACCACTCTAGCTCATTAAATAAGCCTTTACTCTATGTCCCCATGTCTGCTTTTCCCTTCTCTATTGCAAGGAGATGAAGATAATGGATCTGGCAAGTTGAACTTTATTGGAGTTAAAAGGGAGCTTAAGGTGAAACTTCAGTACATTTCTTAGAGCATAAAACAATGACAGAGAAAACGAGTGAGTTCATGCCCTGAAAAAAGTATCTTTGCACAGTCAGTGGACAAAACACACAAAAAATACCCCTGTTATGGAGATAATTAGCTTACTATGTACAAGTAAAAATCTGCCATTTCCAGAGACCCATAAAAATTCCAAATCTTTACAAACAAAATTCTGTTTTGCATTGCTACTTCACAGAATAGGGAAAGAAACCAGTATCCCATTTCACACCTTAAGAGAGCTCTTCAGATTGTAAAGGATGCTATGCGTTTCTTCACCTTTCAGAATGTGTTAGAGGTGGAGGTTATAGAGGATGCAAGAATAGATGTTATTTATGACATTGCTCCTTCTAAGTGCTAGGAAAAGCAAACATTCCCTTCTTCCAAAACAAAATAAAACCAGAAATAGTTACTCATTATTTAACTACCACTGATTTCAGCCAGCATGTTAGGAGATAAATGTCAGTCCATAAATTTCAGATTTAATTCTAGCTCCTCTCCCCTCATATACTAAAAGTGAGCAGAACAGCAGTGGGGGTAGAGGAAACAATGTAATTAAGGTATATTTAGTTTATCTTGTAATTAAGGTATATTTAGTTTATCTTGGTTTAGATAAACTAAGAGCTATTGCGGCTATTAAAACTTGTTAGATCAGTGAAGAGCTCAGTGTGTATAGCTACTTTTAATTTGCATGGTCTGATTTTCAGCCATAAAATTGCAGTGTTGTACTGCAATAAGATGTATTAAAATAAGATGTACTCCTCCCACATCTTTAACCTTGAGATGAAGACACTCATTAATAATTACTATCTGCTTCCAGTAGTGTTATATTTTCTAGCTTTTCACAATAAGCCAGGTACTATTCTCCATCACCACTTTAACATTACTGATTTGAATACCCCTGCTTAAATTCATTTTACATAAAGAATAATACAGTAATTCCTCAGTTCTTCGCAGATTAAATTTTGGAGCTTCAAAACTTCACATTTATTTTCCCTGTGAAGACGTTATAATCTTCCCTCGATTCTTCACGGGGTGTTTCTGTATCACGTGAGAAGAAGACAACTGCATGTGCACAATCTGTGCCTTTGCCGTGCTGGTGGGTAGGACTGCCCAGAGTTTGCTCCCTTATGAGAGTGTTGGAAAGATTAAATACAGTCATCCATCTTCCGCTTTGCCCCCCCCAAAGAGTGGCTTCACATCTTAGCGGTGTGATTTTTCAGCAATTAAGGAAGTCCACTTTGCAACTGCGCATATGCGACCCGACATGTGTGAATATTCAAAGTAGGCAGTAATGAATATGCAAATTCCCCAGCCCCACAAGCCACTGCACAGACTGCTGGTGCAACAGTCTGCCTGCCCATGCTGGCCTGGACTCACTGCCCAGAGCACCTGGGGCACAGCTGCGCCCACCCAGGCCAGCCCAGGCGTGCTGCTCAGAGCTCCCCAGGACAGCCACGCCTGCCCAGTCAGCCTGGACTCGCTGCTCAGAGCTTCCAGGGTGTGGCTGAGCCTGCCTGTGCCAGTAGTGCCGCACAAGATACAGCAGGGGTGGCTTGGCCACTGGCTGTGCCAGCGCTATTTCCATGGTAATGGGCTGGTAAGGCATAGCCAGCCATTCACTCTCCTTTGTCCAAGCAGGGAGGGGCCCGGCCAGTGAGGGGACCGAGTGCGGCACAAGCTGTGTTTAAACATGAGCTCATGAGGTCCTGGAAGCACACAGGAAAAGGAAATCCCTGCTGTGTTCTCTCCCTCTCTTTTGCCACCACCATACTCGGCCCCATGCTGAGAGGAGCGGTGAGACACTGGCACACACCCACCCTGCTCTCTGCAGTTTGTGACCCATGTCACCATAGGGACTAACTGCGACAGACACCAGTGCCTCTTTTCATAACACTGCAGGGCACACTGGACACATGCATACACAACAATCCCCACTTTCACCCCCTGGTGACACAGCCAAGCATTTCTGTCTTGTCCAGTGTCCCAGACAGCATTAAAGAACCCCACACCCCATGTTTAAGTGCCAGCATAGCTGTGCAGGGCCAGCCCCAGCCCCTACTTTTCCATGCCAGGCATGTCTGCTGGGAGGGAACATGGTGGGGAGGGCTCAGAAGTCCATACAGCCGCGAGGTGCCCCTCCACTCATTGCACTTGCCCCATGGGGCAGAGGAGACCCCCTTTGCTCCCCCGACCATGCAAGGAACTTCCGGGAATGCCCTGCAGCTGCTCTGGAGCTGGGGGGGTGGGACGACCGGGGCCAAATTTGTGTATTAATGAGCTGCCAGTCTATGCTGATGAGCAGCTTCGCAGAGGGGGATCAAGACCTGCAGTACCGTGGTAAAGGCAACCCGACAGTAGTGGGGAAGCTTTGTAACACTATGTCAAAGGTTTATTACAGCTGTTCGCCCCAGCACCATGAAGGGATGAAGGTTCAGCGGAGTGCCACACTGGCGTACTGGGACCGCACCACATGGGCGTTGCCACCTGGCACAGTCTTGAGGTGGCCCTGGGAAGGCCACTGGGGAAGGGCACAGGGAGACAACAGTCTCTTCATGACGTGGTGGCAGCAGTGACATTTCACTCTGCTTCTGGATCCCTGCCCACCACGCCAAGAAGGGGCAGAGAAGACTCCCTTATCTCCCCTGACCTGTCACATGGCATGGGCAGGTGCCAGGAACATCCCTCAGCATTCCAGGGCTAAGGGGGTGGGGGTGATGGGCATGGCTCATTTGCATATGTATAAACTGCTTCTTCGCAAAATTCAGCTATCATGGGACTCTTCCAATCTGGGACCCCCATGAGGGATTACTGTACTTTCATAGAATACAGAATATAGAATACAGAATTAGTAAGGTTGGGAAAGATCATAGAGATCATCATGTCCAACCTATCGCCTGTTATCTAACCTATTACCTAACCATCCTGTTAGCAACACACTATCCTATTATCTAGGTCATGCCACTGAGTATATAATCCAGACTTTCCTTAAACACCTCTAGGGATGTCAACTCCACCACCTCCCTGGGCAGCCCATTCCACTGAGAGACCACTCTCAATGTGAAAAAGTTCTTCCTAATATCCAGTCTGAATGTCCTCTGATGCAGCTTAAGATTGTGTCCTCTCATTCTGTCACTGGTAACCTAAGAGTGAAGAGATCGACCCTCACCTGGCCACAACCTCCTTTCAGGTAGTTGTAGAGGGCGATAAGGTCTCCCTTCAGCCTCCTCTTCTCCAGCCTGAACAATCCCATCTCCCTCAGTCACTCCCCTCCTCATAGGGCTTGCGTTCCAGCCCCTTTACCATCCTCGTTGCCTTTCTCTGGACGTGTTCAAGGATCTCAACATCCCTCTTAAACTTAGGAGCCCAGAACTGGACACAGTATTCAAGATGTGGTCTAACCAGTGCCGAGTACAGGGGGAGAATAACTTCCCTAGTCCTTCTGGCAACACTATTCCTGATGCTATTGGCTTTTCTGTCTGCCTGGGCACACTGTTGGCTCATGTTAAGTTTTCTATCAACCAGCATTCCCAGATCCCATTCCACTTGGTCATTCTGCAGCCACCCCATTACCAGCCTACAGCTCTGCATGAGGTTACTGTAACCAAAGTGTAGGACCTGGCACTTAGACTTGTTAAACCCCATATTATTAGATTCAGCCCATCTATCCAGCCTNCTGAACAACCCCAGCTCTCTCAATCACTCCTCATAGGGCTTGTGTTCCAGCCTCTTCACCATCCTTGTCGCCCTTCTCTGGACCCGCTCAAGGATCTCAACATCCCAGCTCTTCATCCAGGTCATCAGTGAATATATTAAACAGGATTGGTCACAACATTGAACCCTGGGGCACCCCACTAGTGATTGGCTTCCAGCTGGACACAGCACCATTAAACACCACTCTCTGATCTCGATTATCTGAGCAGTTCTTGATCCAGAACAGTTTAAACCTATCCAAGCCTCGAGCCACCAGTTTCATCAAGAGTTTGCTTTCAGAGACTGTATCAAAGGCTTTACTAAAATCCAGGTATACCACATCAACAGCTTTTCCCTCATCAACCAGGCAAGTTGCCTGATCATAAAAGGAAATAAGATTGGTTAGACAGGTTCTTCCTTTCCTGAAGCCGTGCTGACTAGCAATAATCTCCTTACCCCCCTGGAGGTGCAACATTATTTCTCGTAAGATGATTTGCTCCTTGGTTTTGCCTGGCACCGAGATCAGGCTGACAGGTCTAATTTCCTGGATCCTCCTTCCTACCCTTCTTGTAGATAGGCGCTATAGAACTTGATAATAAGGACTGACAAGTCTGAAAGGCTTACAATAAACCAAAGGCTAACAAAAACCTGACTCACTATCATAGTTTCACCTGTTGGATCAGCAGACTTCTATCAGGTGTAGTACAGTCGTACCTCAGTTATTCACACTGTCATATTCACGTCTTCTCATATTCGTAGAACTTTTTCCCACAGTCTTTACTCAGTTATTCATGGAGTGGTGCAGTCCTGCACTGCCAGACCCAGCCGGCCCTGCCAGGAGTCAGGAAGTCTTTAACTGTAACACAGGGACCCACATGGGGCCCCTTCTGGCCAGAATGGCTTCTTGCCAGCGTATATGTGCATATGCAGATATTCATAGCCTTAGACAAAGCACTCCTGCCAGTGCTAGCTGCTGCAGTTAAAGGGGAAAAAACCCGACGCACACACTTTTCGCTGCCATAAGGAGTTCAGGATGTTGCAGTGTTCCAAAGTTGCCATATTTCTGGCAATAATTTGCCACATTAATGTCCAATCCGTATTCGCAGATTAAAGGTTTTGCAGGACCTGCGGGGGACCCGTAATCTGCAACTATGGAGGGATGATTGTATACAGCTCTTCATTTCAGAATTTAGTCTAAACTACCCTATAGAGAAATTAATGCACCAATTTCAGCAGCCCATCAATCTCACTCTAATAGGAGGTTTATCTTGAATTAGTTGAGGCAAACCCAACACTAGCGGCAAACATCAATGGGTAATTGAAAAAATGCCAAATAAACAGACCCACACAGATTCCAAATTGCAGTTTATTTTGACAAAGCTGAAAATAATTACCTGTTTAATTAGTTTCACTTGAAACAGGCTTTGTAAGGTGTCCTAATACTTTTGTGAACAGTCTTTTATGAGTATTTAAAAAGATAAATGTTTATTTATTTGAACACAACACTATCATCTGGTAATGTAATGTCGTAGAATGGTAAACAGAACACCAGAAATATATTTATTAGTATAAGAGCATAGCAGAGGCTAATAACTTTTTCATCATCCTCCAGTAATAAATGTTAAACCCATTTGCAAGGAGTAAAGCTAAATTTCTTCCTTTTTAATGTTATCACACCTCTCTTGAAAGGGGGAAAAATTTCTAGTCAGAAAGACATTTCTGCCAAAAGACATTTTTTCACTAGTGACTTAAGTAGACTTTGAAAGAATTTTTTATTTTAATCCCTGCTCTTCCCCTGTATTGTCACCTGTTTTGGCCCTTGTATATTTCATGAAAATTACTACAAAGAAGCTTTTAAAAATCCCATATGTATCTTTGAATACAATGCCAAAAGCATACCCAAAATACAGTTCTCCAGATGAACACTGTCTCAAAACAGCACAGGTACCATGTTGGTGTATCAAATGGAGTGACACAGGTAGAAAATGTGCTTAAAAGAAGTCTGAATACAAACTATGTATTTTTTCTAATGGAATTACAATTTTTGGCGCCAGAAGCATGGCATAAATAAAATATTAAATCATTTGTCCTTTGTATGGCAAAATAGTGTGAACCATTCCAGTTTGAGATAGGTGTGCACAGCAGTCAAAAAACATTGTTTTTTCTGGCAATTTTTTATGGATTCTTATGGTTGTTTTCTTCTGGGGACAGTTGTACAAATCATGAATAGCAGAATTGTTTAATTCATCATCAACCTAAAATCACCCTCAAGATACGGATATTAGCACAAAAATGTGTTTAATCTTATATTATTTTTCTCCAAATTTTAGTTTAGAAACAAAGAATGACAATTCATTTTTTTAACCA
This sequence comes from Pitta sordida, assembly GCA_013390025.1. Taxonomy (NCBI): domain Eukaryota; kingdom Metazoa; phylum Chordata; class Aves; order Passeriformes; family Pittidae; genus Pitta; species Pitta sordida. Next base: position 6,829 of record WEKX01006315.1, on the reverse strand, counting down.
TTCAGAATGGATATACTGCAAGAAAAATACAGGCCCTTTTCCACATTCGGATCACTCTTTCAGTAAAAAATCTTTTCCTAATATCTAGCCTAAACTTTCCCTGTTGAAGCTTAAGACTATGACCTCTCATCCTGTCCTCAGAGACCAAGGAGAAAAGACCAACTCCTGCCTGGCTACAACTTCCTTTTAGATAGTTTTAGATAGTTTTGACTTGTTAAATCTCATACTATTAGAATCTGCCCATTTCTCTAACCTATCAAGGTCCCTCTGAAGGGCCCTTCTACCCTCTGGCAGTTCAACATTTACCTCCAGCTTGGTATCATCTGCCAACTTTCTGATGGTAGCCTCAATTCACCCGTCCTTATCATCAATAAAGATATTAAACAGTGCATCAAACACTGATCCCTGTGGGACTCCGCTAGTGACTGGCTGCCAGCTGGATGTGGTACCGTTTACCAACACTCTCTGAGCTCATCCATCTAACCAATTACTAACCCAACACAGAATGCTCCTATCCAGCCCATGCTCTGAGAGTTTCTTCTGAAGCTTAATATGAATGGCAGGTTAACCTGGCATGGCTTCAGTTGTGCAGAGAAATATTCCAGTAGTATATATTCCTATTATAATTTTTTCTAGTGGCATAGGAAGAAGTGGTATAAAGCCAATTTCGTATCCCAAGTGAGCAGCAGTAACTGAACTGCCTCTTAGGAATCTTCGTTTTATTATTATTATTGTCACAAGAACTCTTTAATGCAAAGGCTTTGCTGTAAGTGCTGACATTTTTAGCTAAAGTCTATTGTGATCAAAAGACAGAAAGAGCTGAAACTCTAAAGAGTCATTACAGTAAAATTGTTACCATCTGATTCATAGGCATCTACTTGTAGCCTAGTTATTAGTCCATCTGTTCTACTCTTATTTATCAAGTCAGGGAAATATGTTCCAATTCCAATTCAAATGTAGGCCTACTGCATTAAACAAATATTCCACACAAGAAAAGTATTTCTTAAGTATTAGGAAAGGCATTCATTCATGAAGAGAGAGGGGAATGAAATCGTGGAATTTCAGTTGCTTTGCTTATGACAAAACACAGGAAGACATAGCTGAATATGATGTGCCCAAGTGTCAAATCAGTCAGCAGGAATGTTATTGTGTAAAAGAAAAATTGAAGCTGATGAATGCGACATAAAAAGCCAATTCATTTCAGTAACTGCTTTTAAATTATTAGAGGGTTTCAAAGATATATATCATTAAAGTTATTTTATGTACATCCAACTACAGTGATGTTCTCATCATCTCAGAGCTTGCCATTTTTCTGAGTGAAATTATTACAAATACACAAAGTGAAAAGCACTTTCACTTGGAATTTACTCTAAGTGATCTCTGAAGTCTAGACAGGTTGTGAAGGAAGGCAGTAGCAAACATCCTCTCAGAAGTCAACTTCTTTTATAAGTTGCGTGAAAAAAATCCCCAAGGTTTCTACAACAATTTTTTCTGACCTTTAGCTAAAGGTCCCTTCTATTGATTGATTTCTTTGGCTGGTCCCTTCACACAATCACAAAATACTATGAGTTGGAAGGGACCCACAAGGATTATCTAGTCCAACTCACCATCTAACTCCTGTACAGAGACTGAACACACACCCCAGAGTGGTAAACATAAACCTAGATCCCTCACAGACGCACAGTCCACTCCGAGCCAGGAGAGGCCCACAGGACCATCCAGTCCTACACCCCCCAGCTAGACCATGTCACTAAGCTCCTCATCCAATCTTCTCTTAAACACCTTCAGGGATGGCGATCCACCACCTACCTGGGCAGTCCATTCCAATGAGCGATCACTCTCTCTGTGAAAAACCTCTTCCTAACATTCAGTCTAAACCTCCCCTTGGTATAGCTTGAGGCCATGTCTTCTCATTCTGGTGTCGTCAGCCTGAAAGAAAAGGTCCACACCCACCTGGCGGCAACCTCCCCGCAGGTAGTTGAAAACAGCAATGAGGTCAGCTCTGAGCCTCCTCTTCTCCAGGCTGAACAACCCCAGTTCCCATAGTCGCTCCCCATAGGGCTTGTCCTCGAGTCCTTTCACCATCCTTGTCACCCTTCTCTGGACCCTCTCAAGNGCTTATTGTGGGAAACCGTGTCAAAGATTTTGCTAAGGTCCAAATACAGAACATCCACCGCCTTTTTGTCGTCAACCAGTCGAGTCACAGGATCATAAAAGGAGATCAGGTTGGTCAGGCAAAACCTGCCTTTCCGAAATCCATGCTGGCTAGATCTAATGCTATGGTTATTTTGTAGTTGCTGCATAATAGCACACAAGACCATTCGTTCCATGACTTTGCATGGGACTGAAGTCAGGCTGACAGGTCTGTAATTACTTGGATCATCTTTCCTGCCCTTCTTGTGGATGGGTGTCACATTGGCCAATTTCCAGTCTTGTGGTACAACACCACTAAGCCATAACTGTTGGTAAATTATGCCCTGGATGATTGCACTAGCTGGCATGGGGTTCATTTTAAGGCAGTTGTGCACAATGAAAATGACCAGAGATGAAAGCAAACATATTGAACTGCGTACCCTCATATGAAAATAATTAAAAATAATTTGCTATCTAGTATTATTTTACTTGGTTACATCACATTTTACAGACCAGTAAAAGCACATTAAAGTCAAATAAATTTCTTCAGTGTTCTTTGTTTTAATCACATTATAATTTTGGTATAATACCTTTCTGAGGTTTTGGGTCTGGACATTAATTATTCTGTGTTTTATTTTTTAAAAGTTAGATCTTTTATTTCTTGTCCATCCTGTGATGATGGTGCACTCAGCTCATATTTGAAAAAAGAACAAATGTCACTTTAGTGTTTCTGGCAGAACTACTAAGGATAATGTCTCTTCTCCACAGGACTTGTGCATCTGCTCCCTCTGTGACCAGAGAACATTTTGTGAAAAGGCTGCTGAGCTATCTGGGGGAAGCCAGCCTCACAGTTACAGGAATTGAACGCATCATCAAAATGTCAGAATTTGTCAAGAATCCTGACAATATACACTGAAGGAAAAGCTGTGCTGCAGGCTACACCAATGTATTAGGCTCATGTGCATATGTACACATTTGTGCATGCTCTCAAAGCACGTTGAACTACGTGTATCTAAAGCCTGCACATAATTCAGATGTTTGTATCAATATAAATATTAAAAGTACATTTAGAAGTTGAGGATTTCTCTGAGATTTATCACACAGTTTTTTAAGATTTTCTACAGAAGGTTTTGTACTTTGGGGATAGAACTTCAAATCACTTAACTCTCATCAAAGTGCCTTGAAGGTGATACACATATGCAATTTAGGGTTTCCAGCTCTGCACATACATCTCTTACCCATTCTTGACAATGGGAAGCATAGCACGAAGAGAGCAGTTTCCCTTGCATTCAGCCATCACCTACAGAAAGACAGATATTTTGTAGAATTACAGTACAGTTCAAGTTCAAGGGGAGTTATTACACCTCAGAAGGTTCCTAGATAGGATCATATGTTAGTGATATTTTAATAAACATAGGAATGAGGCACCCAGTAATTTGGAATCAGGTCCAAGGAAACAGAAAGTGAGTAGCAGTCCAAAGTTCCCATGTAAAAAGAAGGCAAATTCTGTGAAGGTGCTCAAGAAGCCTTTCCTTGTCATGACATAACATATCATGACATTCAGGTTGAGAGATCACAACAGACCAGGAGCAAGTAAATGGCTTCTTCTTGTTCTATGATGAAGAGGAGAAAAACAAATTAAATTGTAATCAATTACTGAAGAGCTTAATTAATTTTTTTGTGAAGTGAGAGTTTCTTCAAAGGGCTCATTAGTCTTTCTGTTGATTTGAAGATTTAGAAATTATAAATTTAGTGTATAGCATAGAGATTTAGGAATTTTATTGGAGTAGTGGAAATTTAGTAAATTTTTAGGGAATTTTAGAAAGATTGGCTAACTTTAGAATTCTTCAGAGGGCCTGAGAACTAAGGCTGAATATTAAAGGTGAAAAGACAGTTCTGTGCCCTCTGAAGGTAAATAAAATTGAAAGTTAGTCAAAACAAGGGGAAAGGAATTAACAACATGGGAGCCAATTGGTTGAGGGATCCATAGCAAGTGACATAATGCTGTATAAATGAATATTCATTCAGCAATTTGCATATGGATGAGGCAAGGGGTTAAAAAGGGGGTGACAATTTGGGGGCGGTCTCTTTTGGCACCTGACAGTGGCAGGGGTACTGCTGGCTCTTTCCCCTGACTCTTAGGCCAAAAATAAACTTTTCTGTAGCGTGCAAACAATTGCCTTGAGTCCTGACTGATTTTCTTCAAATCACTCTGAATCAGGACTATGAAATCAGAAATAAATTATCGACAGAAAACAAAAATACAACAGAACTGCAAAAGCAATTAATGTTATGAATAAAATAATTCTTTTCCCATAGTGGGATATTTCAAAAAATATACTCTTCTAAAATTATATATACATAACAGACATACACCCCCTAGAGATCGAGGTCCTATATACTGCAGTGTAATATGATTATGAATCTTTTTGCATCTGTGTTTATTATGTACCTGACTGGAAATAAGACAAGAGAGTTTATGATAGAGTGCTGAGCCAGTCTAAAGTGTTCATGGGGCTTAAATGAATAAGTTCAGAACCTTCTCAAAAGCTCTGACTAAATGACTTTAGTCTGTAAAATTGTTCTGCAACAGGAGTATCTCAATGTAAGAGTTTTACTTCTGCTGTAAAAAAACCTCCACAGTCACCCTCATAACTATGACCCTCAGAATGCTGGCACATCTACTTTTTCATGTAGAACAAGCTAAAAATTTGCAATGTATGTGAAAATAAAAAGTAAAGAAAAAAGTCTGGGATTCAGGTCAAGTGTAAAAACAAGTCAAGTTTTCACAATGCTCCATTCCTTTCCCTTTTTTATTTGGCATGGTTTCATCTATCCTGTTTCTGTTTCCATTTCTGATTGTTTCTTCTATTTTCATATAGCTTATCTGGTCCAATCCATTCTTGATATTCACTGTTTTTTTCTTATTTTTATTTAATTCCTTTTTTCAGAACTAATTATTTCCTATAGGTATCAAGAGACAGCAGGGAGCTCAGTGAGAAAAGATCATTTCAAGTAACTCAAAGCAGGGAGTCAACAGCCAGGTCTCCCTCTTTATGTAGCCCTATAAAATGGACTATGGTAAAATACAATTGGTGATGAGAAAGGATATGCACAAGGCAAGATAGGTCAGGAATGTAAATCCTTGCAATATGAAAGGTCTCCTTTTGTAGTCAACTTCAACCTCACTTGGCAGGCGTTGCAAGGGTTTCAGGCTTTCAGTTAAGTTAAAACCTAACATCCTCTTCGAAATTTCAAGTTTATTGTGTCCTTTAAAAAAGCTTGGAATTTGAGCACATAAAACACAGACTCAGAAGCTGATCTAGTAGCAAGCAGCAAAATTGTCTTAAAGTCTGCAACATGATGATGATATTGGAGTGAACCCTGGAGATGGCAACAAAAGAGACTAGAGGAATATCATAAGAGGTTGCTCTTATTTACTTAATTTGAGACATCATTAAAGCAGAAACACAAAGTGAATTTTGAATTAGATAATGATTGCAACATAAGATAGTCATGCTTTTTCATAACTCAGGTGATGAAAGAAAAACATGAGAAACAGCAGTAAGAAGTGTATAAGGATCACATAAAACATACTGTGCTAGGAAGAAATAAAAAATTAAATCCTAACAATATCCTTCATAGTCTTAAGTACAACCTCAAATTTAAGTCAGGAAAATCAGTTATAACAATTATACCACTTTTAGTTCTGATTCTGAGGACATTTAAATGTCACAGGAAAAATAACTGTTAAGAAAAATAGTAATAAAGTGATTGTTAGCACATCATTGAATGGTAACAATTTTCTAGAGAAATAAGAATCACAGAATCACAGAATCACAGAATACTATGAGTTGGAAGGGACCCACAAGGATCATCTAGGCCAGCTCACCATCCAACTCCCGTACAGAGACCGAACGCACACCCCAGAGTGGTAAACATAAACCTAGATCCCTCACAGGCGCACAGTCCACTCCGAGCCAGGAGAGGCCCACAGGACCATCCAGCCCTACACCCCCCAGCTAGACCATGTCACTAAGCTCCTCATCCAATCTTCTCTTAAACACCTCCAGGGATGGCGATCCACCACCTACCTGGGCAGTCCATTCCAATGAGCGATCACTCTCTCTGTGAAAAACCTCTTCCTAACATTCAGTCTAAACCTCCCCT
>WEKX01006311.1:14882-30186 GCA_013390025.1 Pitta sordida | reverse complement strand
AGGCAGACAGTGTGCTTCACTATGGTCTATTCTACGAGAAGCAGTGAGACACCTGGAAAAACCTTTCTGCCCCTTCTCTGGTCAGCCTGGCCCCCATGCCTTCATAGCTTCTCAGCTTCTCACAGTCTCTGGTCTGGCCCATCTACTCTCTGTTTACTAGGTTTTTTTCCCTTCTCAAATATGTTATTCACAGAGGTGTCTATCTCCTTCTGCTCATGACCTTGATCTCCATGGCAGCAACAGAGGCCCAGGCAGAAGCTATTAACCCCCTCGCTGCCAGAGGAAAAAACCCAAACCATGACACAGGGGTTCACCCCCACAGGAGAAAGTCTTTCATGACCCTCTCCAGCATGAGTCCAATCCTAGGGGCTGCAGCTCTTCCATACTCTGCTGCCCAGGGGTCACTCCACAGGGTACTGTTCTTTGAGCACTGGCTGCTCCAGCATGGTCCAATCCCAAAGCACACAGATTCTACCAGGTAGGGTTCTACTCTCCCACGTTAACTCTCCTCTCCATGGACCACACGTCTCCTGGAACTCTGCTCCAGTGTGGGCTCCAACGAGCTGCAGTCTCCCTCCAACATTCACCTGCTCCACCGTGGGCTCCCTCTCCATGAACTACAAGTGGCTTTTCTGCATCCCTGTTTTCCTTCCATGGGGTGCAGGGGGACAGCGTGCTTCACCATGGTCATCACCACGAGCTTCAGGGAGTTGCCTGGAACTCCTCTTCCCCTCCTTCGTCCCTGGCCTTAGCACCTGCATTTGCTGAGACTGCTTCTCACATCTCTTCTCCAGCAGCCATCTCCTTCTTCCTGTAACTATTTTTTTTCCTTCTTCTTAAATATGTTACCATAGAGGCGTCTTTATCTCTCCTGATTGGTCTGGCCTTGGCCAGCGGCAAATCCAGCCAGAAGCTGGCTGGCATTAGCTCTGCCAGCTATGAGGGAGGCATCCAGCAACTTCTCAAAGAAAAGCCTCCCCCTTAGACCCTCCCACTACCAAAAAACCACCCAGCCACAATGAACCCAACATACCTGTCTCCTATTTAGTTCTTTTTCTTTCATTGAATTTCATTGTCTTTATCTTAGCAATTTTGGACAAGAAAGTGGTGTGGATCTGCGCAGATGGCAAGGGTATTCTGGATAAGCTGCAGTTTCTGAGAAGGTGGCTTTGAACTCTACATCACACATGTGATGAGGTCAGCATGTCCAAGATGCACACAGAAAGTGGTTGTTTCCCTGGAATTTTCAGACGTCTGTTGTTTTCATTCGAGATACTGGTACTGTTTCTGTAGCAATTCTAGGTCCCTGGAAACCTAGCCAAATTCAGTCCTTACTAGGCACACAAAACTTGTCAGGCCAAAATGAGGAAACAATCACGATGCATGGAAATGCAATCTGAGATGTTAGATATGGATATAGGTCTAACTAGCACTTTGGAGAACTCAGTGCGATGAGAAAATACCATACTGTAGGACCAGATGTCTTCTTGCTATTCTGTTTTTACTTCATCTGATGAAACTACTTTCTGTTTTATTCTTCTCATAAGGTTTCCTTATCCTAGTTTTGACATCATTGTTGATGATGATGTGTCTTTGATTTCTTGCCCTCCTATCCCAACATCTTTCAGCTTTTAAAATCACAGTACATTTCTCAACAATTGCTTTCTCCTGATGTTTACAGGAGGCTAGAAACAGCTTAAAAACCACCACTTTTGGTAAATTTACCAAGTTTGTACAAAATATGGTTCACTTGGTGCTGGTGAGTTACACATTTGAACCCTTACGTCAATTAGTCTCATTACCTCCTGTTATCTACTGGAGTGTCACGGTGTTTGAGGGAGGCAAGCTAAAGCTGTGGAAGAGCACACAAGCACACATTTATCAATACGGTACTTCACAGGCAGAATGCATTCATCTTTCCTTTTTATTCTGGTATGCTTTCAATACACTTAAAACAGCCAAGTCATCTGAATTTATTTACAGTCTGGCAAAAGCTTATAATTTCATTACATTTACACTACCAAAATAACTCTCAAGTACAGTGAATCTCTTTGGCCTGTCATATGTGGTAAGAGGACTTATTCATTCATTTTTTCATTCATCCATCCAGTCATCTGTAGGTATGTATGTACTGCAGATTGTCTTAGTCTAAAGTATTTACTATTCAAATAAAGTAGCTGTTGCTTAGTTACTGAGGTAAGTTGGTTATTTTTATTGGATATTGCAGTCACAGATTTTGTATCATAGAATCAGAGAATCATGGAATATGCTGAGTTGGAAGGGACCAGAGAGGACCATCAAAGTCCAACTCTTGGCCTGATACAGGACACCCCGAGTCCCAACATGTGCCTGAGAACATTGTCCAAACACTTCTTGAACTTGGTGATGAGGCCACTTTCCTACTTCAAAACATATCACTAGGAACTTAAAGGTTTCTCTTAACTTCATAGAACTGTCTTGACGAGACCCCAGGTGCAGCTTTCTTAAGGCAAATATTTGGTGCCTTTCCAAAACTCCTTTTCAGAAGTCAGCATAAATATGAGTTGGATTTTTAAAATACAGTAATCCCTTTCTACTTTGCACTTCGAGTTTCGCACCGTGACATTTTTGTGGTATTTTTTCAGCAAAGACACCATAGTCCTCCCTTGATTCTTCACAGCGTTTTCTGACGTGTGCGTGCACAGAGTCCTCTGCTGTGCAAGGGGGCAAAATTGACACACCCCATGGGGCAGGGGGGGCAGCGCCACTCGCTCACTTGGGGACCTCCCAGACTTCACTCCCTTATGAGTGTTGCAGTAGTTACATTATGAGAAAACTTTATTAACACAGTGTCAATAGCTGCTCACACTGCAGCCATGCTGGGACCCTGTCAGACAGTGATGCTGCCACCGCAGCCGCCCCAGGATCCTGGGCCACCATGCTGTGGCCACAGGGTCCCATCACCCCACCGCCACGGGGGCATGGCCCTATCACTCTTCCACTGTCGTGGCTCATCCAAGTGAGGAGAGGCTCAGACTTTTGCCATCCCCACTACCCATCCAAACGAAGTGGGTTGGTCCTGTGCCATCCCAGCATCCCTTCCATGCAAGGTAGGCTGGACCTGTGCTCTCCCTGTCGGGGCTGCTTCCTAGATGAGCAGGGATAGGACGTGTCCCATTGCTAGCTGCAGCCACCCAGGGATGGCAGGGGAAGTGTGGCATGCTCCCTGACAGAGCACCAGTGTCCCTGGGGAGGTGGGGGAGGGCATGGGTGAGTGGAAGCATCCTCCTGGTGTAGGGGTGGCAAGCACATGTCCCACCACTGCCTCTGGTTTGGCACATGGTGTGAGACATGGCGGGGAAGGTGTTCCTGTGCTCACTGGGGCTTGGGAGGCAGAGAGATGGTCATGGGTTATTTGTATATTCCTCTTTGCAGAATCCAGGTTTCACAGATGTCACGCGGGCCCTAACCCCCATGAAATTTGAGTGGTTACTGTATTTTTATTTCATAATGAATTCAGAAGTATTCCCTTTTCTTCAGCACCTCATGACTCATAATAACTAACATTTTTCATTCTCTTCCAAATTTTGTGACCAAATTTTTTATGAACAACATATATAAAATACTGACATGTCAAAGATGAGAAATACACAAATTTTTACAAAAGGGTGCAGACTTCAGGTAGAGTGAATTAACACTATATAAAGAAGTAGAATATTTGACTCCTAAGATCTTTTAATAAGAACAGTTGGAATATGAATTCCAGAGGAGGGGTAAGTTGAACTAAGTTAAATGTCTTTCCTGGTGCCATTTATATAAAGCTTGAATGGATTTCCAGAAAAATTGGTTGAGGGCCAACCATCCTGACTGTGTAAGAGCCTCATATGAAGAGAGAACAGGTAACCCTGTGGTGGTCTTGTGTTTTTCATGTGTGGTTGTGAGCCCTACCCTTTCCGGTGCATAGGAAAATTGATTCCCATAGGGCTAAGGATATCCTTTTCCTTTTGGCCTTCCAGCTTGCTTCCTCTATCACATTATCATGTTCCAACCTCATTTGGCGCTCTCATTTGGACATCCCACTGTGATCTCAGAATTCTTCTGTGTGTATACTGCTCTTTGTTCACCTAACAGGGCCTCAGCATGGCTGCAAAAGATCTCAAACTGCTAGAATGGGCGTCTTCTGGCTGATATATAGGCCAGTCTTTTGTTGTTTTAAATTTTTTGGTTCATATGATCTCGGCATTTCTTGTCAAATTTTAAAAAATGACATAACAGTGAAATCTTGGTAATTTGAAGTACAAAGCTGAGAGGGTGGACAGAGGATTTGGAGCACTGACACGAAATTTCACCAATACTGCAAATTTTGTAATTTTTTGGCCTTCTTTATGTACAAGAAGATAAAATTTCTATATGACATAAAATAATATGCAATAAATAGCTCATAAAAACTCTTCCCCGGCCAATATTCTGGTATAATCTACGGTCTGCCTTTTCAGCTGTAGTAGGAGAGACATGCAGACATGCAAAGAGAAATGAGTTGCATAATGTCTCATAGATTAGGAAGCAGTATTTGGGTACAACTGTGATACCAGTCTGTAGACTAACCTTGGTCCTTTATTTCAATTCCTTGCCTGTTAAGTACGGAATATGTTACCTATCACCTCAGTAAATTTAAATTTCAGATATCACCATATTAAATGTCTTATGTTATTAGCATGGATACAAAAGGAAAATGTTTCCATTTGCTCAACTATAGACAATGCCAACATTTAAGACTGCTCAACCGTATCTCCAAAAAAATTAATCTTATTTTCTCTTGTTTGGTAGAAAGGGAGTAGAAAACTCAGGAGAAGGAGGGTCAGAAGAATGTGCTCTGCAGAATAAAAGATCCTTTTCTAGGTATTTGCCTTAAAAGCTCTCCTTTATTCTCCAGGCAAAACATCAAACTCCCCTGTAGCAGCAGCCAAATCCATTTTCTCTCTTCTGCTGAGTGTTGCTCTTCCAATTTCACTCATAAAAATATTACTATAGAAAAGTGCAACATCAGTTCCAATTTCAAGGCCTCTAATTCTAAGGCTGAAAAAAACCTATTTGAATATTAAATGTTTCTGTTTAACCCAAAAATTGCAGTTTACAAATCCACCTAATATTTTTACTCTCTGATTGAGATTGATGAAAGCATAAAACAAGAGAAAGAAAAATCAAGGAGAAAATAAGAAAACTGCAGTAATTTTATTATTGAATTATCATATAATACCATGTCAAGGAATTATATGTACCTGTATCACTTAAATATCAATAGTGTTTCTTTGGTTTGGTACATAAGTTTCTGGTATATATTTGTTATATGATATTCATATATTTATATATTTTATATATATTTATATATTTCAGTATTACCTACCAGAATTTTGGACTAACACAAGAAATGAACAACCATTGGATCATCACACTAATGTGTGAGGAATAATGTCTTAAATTCTGAGTACAAACCTACAAATGAAATTACAGCCTTAATACTAACCTAACAGTTTATGTGTGTGGGTATGTGCATGTGTGTGTGCATGACCTTATTATGTGGAAGTTTGTTGGTGTGTATATATGAATATATAGACATAAAACATACTAATCAACTATCAACCCCCGCTGTTTAAAACACCGCATTAAGAAAACTGTCAGTCCTGTAGCTACATGTAGTACTAATATATGGTTACAATCAGGACATTTTAACATCATGAAAAGAGATTATAATGAAAATGGTGCTAAATGGCTTTTCAGATATCTTAAAGATAAAAATAACCCACAAAATATAACAGTCAAAGGAAAATAATTAATTTTAGGGAATTTAGATGGAAGAATTACGCCCTTTTTATTAGAGAAATATGTTCTTTCTTAATGAAGAAAGGCTTTTTCCAAGGACCTTCACAAAAAAGTGGATGGCAGATAAAATTCAGTAGTACTTTATCCTGACAAACAAGATGGCAGAAAACTTCAAATCTGAACAGTGAACAAGAAATATTAAAGAAAATATCTAAGGTTGGCCATTGTGTTTCTAATTCGCTAGCTTAATCTGGAAGTCAAAAGTTGGCTGCCTTGGTCCAGAGGTGCAAAACAGTGTTTTGGACTCTTACAAAGTCTTGACCTTGCTCTGACACTGGCTTATCACTGTCTGACAATTAAGTTCTTTAAGGGGTATCTGAAATTATCCTTTTGTTTTAACTGTAATACTTGATAAAGCAAACAGAGGTGGTGGGGGGAGGGTTGTTGGGGTTTTTTCCCACGACATTCAGAATTTTTTAGTAGGTAAAAATTAAGTCAAGGATTAAATTGTCACACTGAGAAAAATAAATAAATCAATGAACCTTATCTAATGACGACTGAGAGAAAATGATTCCAGCACCAGATAGATATTTAACTACAAGGACAGGCATTGCAGAAAGCAGTAAAGTTGCCTGGAAGTAAATGTAACAGGTTAAAAACACAAATTAAGAAGTGTTTTAAAGTTTGATTACATTTTTCTGATCATATTAATTGCTTGCTCTCCATGGCACAGATATGAGAATTTGCAGCACTGGAAATTTCTCCTATAAGTTTCACATATACACATGCAGATATGAAATTTTTTTATTATTATGAAATTCATAAAGTTGTAGGGTTTTAAAGATACTACAACTCTGGTTGGTCATCATTATTTTAGTATATTTATCATATGAGCAATAGCAAAAAACAAGCAAACAATTATTTTTCAACAAAACTACCGAAGTTTAAATCTTGATGAGTTTTCTCACTCCTAAAAATCATAGTTTGTCATTTAAATTGGAAAAAACTGAAATACTCTCTGTGGAATGGTAGCATGGTGGAAATGGAAAGACATGGCATCTTATTCCATGTGTCCATCAGTGCTGAGATTAAGAAAGCAGTCTCTGGAAAAAAAAAATGTTGCTCCCGGTAACACAGATTTTGAATATAAATATTGGCTATAGCCTGATCAGAAGACACAACCACATTTCATGCGAGGATCAAGCCAAACTTTAAGGGGAATGAAGGTCGTCTAATGGCTTTAAAGAGCAATACTCTTTTAAGAATAAGATGCAGACTGATGACTGTTGATTATCTTAATGTGACTGTAATTTTTTGGCTTATTACTCTCTCTCTTTTCTTTTGAAAAAGAGAGCTCATAAACAATCTCATTTATTAATCTGATGGTTAATTCATTTTACTGTAAATATAACAATAATCTGGATTCTAAAGTTTCCTTTGATTTGGGAGAAGTACGTCATTTTTGAATGTAAATTCATAACAGGATTTGGGTCCCTAAGGGTCATTTGACCACGAACTCCAAAAAATAGTCATCACCATTATCATCATTAGCATAGTTATAGCAATACATCTGTTAATAAATTCCTACTCTGTCTGACTAAAGCATGTTTTTTTCTATGACACAGAACCTCTGTAGCCATCAGAGTGCAAATGTGACAAAAAAACCCCTTCTTATGTGTGATTTCACATTAGAACATTCTGTTCATGTTTTTTTGCCCCTCAATTATCCAGTCAAGAAAAAAAAAGCAAAAAAAACCTTTTGTATATTAAACAAAGGGCAAATGTTTTCACTTACTAAGATGCTGCTTTTCTGTAGGGAAACTTGCTGATTCTTTGTACATTTAGTTCTCTTATAAAGCAAATGCACTACAAAAAATATTCATATTATTATTACAATATTTGTGCTACTAATTTATTTATTAAAGTTCTTTTTAGCAAGCGCTGTCAAATAAAACCAGACTGTTGTTTACATCATTGAAGAGTAATAAACATGAGACAATTAACAGCTAATTATTTCCACCTGGTCAATGCTATTTTGAGGAGTTTTGATTAATTAACAGTGGGGATCTATCATCATCATTTGCTAGTAAGAAGGGAAAAAATAACAATTTACACCAAATTAACATTAATCTGAAGTGAGGTCCTTGTCCATTTGCTGGGTCATTGCCACTAGACTCATTACAGAAATAATTGGAAAATGCAGCCACTATTAATCAATATGATTTCCTTTATGAAGCTGATAGCAATTATGAGGAAGCCTGAAAAGAAATTTTAAAAAAGAAGTACAAAAGTGTGTTCTTTAAGCATTAATACTACCTTATTCTCAGCCAGTCATGAAGAAAAGAAAAATAGGGGTTTTTTTTTTGCTTTCAAGGTAGAAAAGAAAAAATTGGAAATACTGGGGTGCTTGTTTCAGGGCTCCTTATTTCATCTTAAGTTGGTGCCCACTAATTTCACTGAAAAAACTATGCAGAAAGATTGTAATCTACAGTATCTTCCTGGTCTTTCAGATGGCATCTAAGTTGTCTCTCACTTTCCTTGTTCTTAGGGTACTCCTTTTTATGTTAAAAAACAAAAATAATGAAGACTGAACAACTGCAGAACTTTGCAAGAAAACTTTCATAATTTTCATTTGAAATTAAGAGGAGCCTATATTTAAATTTTCCTCTACTGTGCAAAAAATCTTCCATCATCTAAATAGCATAGAAAAGAAAGTTTTCTCTGCTCTTTCTGCAGAAGAAAAGGAGAAATGGAATAAGAATTATTAATATTTTTTAACATTTTCTGTTTTAAAAACAAAATTTACTCTTTCTACCCATTGTTTTCTTATAGCCTTCATAAGTTACCTACCTAAAAAGACAAATACTGCTGGTTAGCTAGGTAATCATATACAATAAAATTAAGAAGCCAAAAAAAATTATAGCAGTTTTTGCATAAAGAAGATAACAGCAGCCAGTGTACTACAGCATAATTTCCATTTAGAATGCATGCCAGGACAGTTAATTTTCTCTGTTGGTCTGTGACATCTCTGACCCATGCTGAGTTATTGAGCTAGACGATAAATTTCAAGTTTCAGACAAATTATGACAGACTGGTTACAATAAATACATTGTCATCATGAATTTAATTTTTTCTCTTTCATAAGTAAAATGTAAATCCTATTTCCTGGTATGAGTTCAGATGCTTGCAAAGATTACTTGTTTGATGCCTGGAATATATGGATTTACCTGCTCTGAAATGTTTCTATTTACTGTAAGTCTTGAGTTTGTAGGGTATGTGTCTGACCCTCTTTTCACTCTCAATGGTGGTGAAATGCAACAATCCAAATATGACTACTCGACAAGTTTAATTGTATTAATAATCAACAGGGTTTGGCTCTATGGAAATAGTTTAAAATGGCTGTGATGTGCAATGCAAATAAAACAGATACTGTACAGATATTTGATTTTCTGAGTACATTTTAAGTGAAAACAAACAAGACCCCAGACCCACCCTATGAAAAAAAAAAAAAGTAAAATAATGGTGACATTATTCTTTGTCCATGTAGCTATGTGACTGTGACCCAACATTCTCATTCCAAAGGCAACTGTCTGACCTGGAATCTGAACGAGCTTTATTCAAGCCTCTTGCATCCAACACAAACTTTTTCAATGTTCTTTTTGGAGGTTTTCTAACATGCAATGATCATCACATTGCAGGAATTCATTAAATCATATCACTGTCTGTGGCCATGTACAAATTGGGATACAGTCTTCAAGTCAGCCTAATTTACTGGTATTTTGAGTAGTTACTAAAATAATTTAGAAATTTCAGTCATGAAATCCCCTGAATTTCTTATTTATCTTATCTACCATGCATTACAAAATACCTCAGATTATGTTTCATATCCATATTTTCTAATTTCAAAAAGAAATGTCAAAGTTTATTTGTAGTATTTATTGTGAATATTATTAAAATTATTATTTACAGATTAAAAGAATTCAGTAGAACATATAATGCTTTAAATTCAGGATACTGTGGGTCAAGGGAGTAGATAGGATTTTAAGGGGTTTTAATACCTTAATTATGTATAAATGAATAAAACATAATGGATTACATTTGAGAACAAAGGAAATTTTCCCTTTAGCATTTATGATCAAGATCAGGAGCTGCTGTTTGATCCCCTGAATTAACCTTATTAGAAAACACATCATCTTTTGGTGTATATAATAATAATGCACAATCTCACTTTATTTCCATGTAGTATCTTAAGCCTCAATAAAAGATAAAAATGAAGAAAATGCATGCAAAAATTTTTGACTGAGCTTGTGTTGCTCCCTTGTTGCCACCACAGACACACATGGATATGGATGCATGGACATAGAAAGTTGTTCTCTTCAGCTCGGTTATTCCAGGAAAAAGTGTTCATGGCAAGATTCTCACTTTCACTTCAGCTCTTTTACATGACATCTGAAATGTAAAACACCAAGGGAATCTGTCCCTTAGTCTGGCTGAAGACAGAAGGTTTCCTAGTGTAATAAGGCAAAATTCACACTGTGCAGCTACTGAAGAAGAAGGGATTAGATCAGCCGCCTGTTGGGTGGAATGTAACAGCTATTTACCAAAACATAGCAACTCTCTAGGACATGCTAGGAAAGGAAATTAAGAAACCTGTCTCCTTCTTTAGCTGCAGGGGAAATTTAGGAAGCAGAATGTAATTAACCTAATTGAAATTTTTAAGAGTACAAGATTTTTCCAGAGCCTTACTGTTCAGAATTACTTTGTCATGAAACAAATGAGCCACTGGCGCATGCATTCACTTTTAACAAAGCAGCAGCTCTGGTCTTTTAGGCATATCTGTGCTAAACTCCAGAGAATGTTCTTGCATTGAGCATTCAGTCCTCTGTACTGTTTGTTCTTGGCAAAAAACCCAATAAAATTCAGTTCGTATAACAGGACATCTTAAACAAACAGTCTATATATGAGAATGTTTTCATTAGTAACATAAATAAAAGAAATCGATAATTTTTTTGAGTTTTGTGAAACTTATGGAGATCTTGGTATTGGTGCCACAAAAGACAGACACTATACAGATGAAAAAAAAAATCAGCAATACATCACCTATACATTTTTCAGAGCTTCATTATCAACATTTTTGGAAGCTGCAATTTTTTTCATATGAATACCTACTGGACAGGAAAGATCACTGTACTCACTAGCTGCATAGTCTTTTAGATGTATGGCATTTCTTCTTCACCTCATTCCTCTTCAGAAGGAAAAAAAAAGATGGTGGTATTTTAATGTACTCATTGTTAGATAAACTGAGTTGGGGGATTGTCCTGGTTTAGGTGTTTTTGCTGCTCTGGCAGCGAGGGGGTTAACAGCTCTGCTTTTGCCTGGGCCTCAGTAGCTGCCATGGCATTCAAGCTTATAGAGATAGGGATGCCTCTGTGAATAATCATATTTGGGAGAGAAGGAAAAAAACCTCAGTAGCAAGATGTAGTGTGCCAGACCAGGGTCTGTATGGAGAGGCTGAAAGCTGTGAAGGCCCCNCTGTATGGAGAGGCTGAAAGCTGTGAAGGCCCCCCAGGACTACTAGAGAAGGGGTAGGAAGAATTCCAGGCATCTCGCTGCTGTTTGTGGAAAGGAAGATGGAGCAAACCTATAGAAGAGAGAGAGAGGAATCAGTGATACAGAAATCCACCTGAAGCTACGACTGAAGTTGGAGAATTATGCTGTGACATCTGCAGATGTTTTTCGGAGCCCAGAAACACAGAGCTGGAGCTGAGCATGGCAGAGATCCTTCGGACAGATGTTTTGTGACAGAATTGCATTGTGGTAGGATCTGAACCATGTACTTTGGGATGGGCTCATATATGAAGCAGCAGAGTAGCACTTAAAACACTGCATCCTGTGTTGTGACTGTCAGACAACAGAGAATGGAAGAACTGTCGTCCGTGGGTCGAGATCTCACTTGGGAAAGGGTCATGAAAGACTTTTTCTCTCATGAGAGAGAGAGAGAGAACTTTATGGAAGGGCAGAGAGATGGTTCTTACCCCAAATCTGGTCAGAAATACCAACTTGCCTGGCTTATTCCCCACCCTGTTCCCCCTTTTGTCTCCTGGTTGAAAAAAGGGAATATGAGATCTGTTGTAAGATCATGACAGAGATCAGTAAGGGATATCTTATAGTCCTTATCTCAGCTCATGAAACCTTTTGCTATATTTTTTCTTCTCTTCCTGTTTGTAATGGGGAGTGAGAGAAAGGCTTTAGGGGGTCCCTGGCATCTAGTCAGGGTCAAGCCACTACATCTGCTAAAGGAGAATGGGGAAGAAGAGCAAGAGATCCCATGGTGACTTGAAGGGATTGTTAAGTATTTATTACATCTAAAATTTTTACAATAGGAAAAAGAGGAAACTTTTGAACATTTCCATTCAGCAGGTATTTCACAGTCCTGAGCTTAGACTTTTCTGCAGGAATTAGCCATTTTGAACTGGTATGTAAAAATCTGTAAAAATACATGTTCAAAATACTGACTTATCAGTTCTGGAAAATACTGACTTATCAGTTCTGGAAAATGGTCGTGAGTTATTTCATATTTGAATCTTTCCATGTCATGTCTAAACTGTTGCAATTCCTCTGCTACCATGTCTATAGAGGCTACCCACTGGTGGGTTTCAGAATAAGCCATGTCATTGTACTCCATCGGAGCCCTTGCCACGGTAGCCACAGTGTCATTCTGGTCAGTGAGCCGGACCAAGATCAGGTATTTCAGAGACTCCAGACATAACAGTCTTTTCCACATCGTCTGTGTGCAGTGCATATCATCAGGGTTCCCCAATTCTGGCCCATTGTCTGCAAAGATTTTCCATAGCCCAAAATGAGTTAGGAAACATGACAGGTGCAAAATATGAAGTTAGATTTTCTACCTTGTCATTTCTTTGAGAAAGGAATAATTTTAGTTGCATTTCTGCCTAATCAAGTGGAGCAAGAACTTTAAGTGACAACTTTGACGGCTGTAAAAATATGGGTGAATTTTAATAAGATAAATAATACACTATTTCTTCCCTGAGCTCCTTGAAAAATCTGAAGATATTTTTATCAAAATATCAGGAAATTTCAAAAGTGATCAAGGAGAATGAGCAACCACAGAATAAATCCTGAGAAGTAAAGAACAGGTTTAATTTCAAAGTCACTACTGTGATCCTTGTACTACTGCAAAGTTATAAGAAAATCAGATGTATATCAGAGGTTTGCTTCACCTTTGACATTTTAAAAAATACTAGTTTTTTTATAACACTTTAGTGATGCTAGTACCTTAGTGATTACTTAGTCTGTGAAAACAAAACATCTGCTAGAGATATAAAATTTAAATTAATAAGATACCTAAAGGTTTCTTTTTAAATCCTCTTATCACTTAAACTCTGTATTGTGTATTCAGTGTCAAAAAAGTTTGTTGCTCCAAATTTGTCAGTCACTGTGTTCTCAGATCATTTCTTAGCTGAGTTGAGAGATTTGAAAGAATTGGTATCAACTATTATTCTCTTTCACACATATCAACCATATATAGACTTTCAGGATCACTTTCATGTTGCATAATAGGGTTTTGAAATTTTCTCTTTTCTTTCAGTGTGTTAGTAAAGTGTATTGGATGCTCTGCCCACCTGCAGCTGCAGGGCCGCAGCTACCAGGGACAGTGCTATTTTCACTCCAGGGGTCCCAAGTCCTGCCTGCACTGCCGGGTCAGGACAGCTCCCTCCGCCAGTGATGCTGCAGCCTGCCCCCTGCCACCTCCCAAATAGCTGCTGAGGGTCCCCTGCATGTCCATGAGCAGTGCAGGCAGGGCTAGTGCAGGCAGGGCTCCAGGACTCTCCCATCTCCTGCCTGGCGAGAAGCACAGCATCCAACAGCCCACCATGAGGTTTGACACAGCACCGAGTGAAAATAACGTTGACCCTAGTAGCCGTGGCGGTGCAGCTGTGGGCATGGAGAGCCCAGAGTCCTCCAGAGAGCCAGCACTGCCAGCTGCACCATGGACTGCAGGGGGCACGGCACAGTCCATGGAGCCATCCCGACAATGCCCCACAGTGGCTCCTTAGCAATGGTAGGCAAGGCTTAACTGAATATTCATTAGGTCGTTAGTTTTTGCAGATTAACAGCAACACAGATAAGAAAGGAGAACTGTGGCCCATAAAAGTCAGGCAATCACTGTACATCCATATGTGCTAAGTCCCAACATTTGTGTGAGGCATTTGAAATCTGCTGCTTTGGGAGGGTAAAACAGCTAATTTTTAATTTTATTTTTAGATTGATAGCTGATGTTAAAGTAGTTTCTAAATTGCAAAAAGTATGGGTTTGTGCATTATTTGCTTGATGTCTATCATTCTTGATGAACAGCACTGAATTGGATGGCGCTGTATTACTAGGGAGCAGAAACATTAATCTGTAAATGCAATGCTTAATCAGTGATGCTATGGAAAGCTATTTACTCCTGCAGCTTTACAGATTATGAGATATTATCTCCTTTGTTGTTTCTAGTTAAGCCTCATAAAGAACAGAGAAACTGGGAAACAGAGAATTATCCTTAATTTCAAATGCTTTCCTTAAAGTGGGACACAACTAATGTGGTTTATGGAGGTGGAAGAAAATATCAAAAGCTTGATCCATGTAGATTTTAGTTAAAGCTGTTACACTGTAAAATCCTGAATGGTTATTTTAAAAGATACTATTTCCATTGTAACTGTAAATTAGTTCTGTTTCAAAATAAAAAAAATGGAGAACGGTTATTTAAAGTCTCTCTTTGTTTTAAAGAGTGCCTTAAAATGCCTCTTTTTCTCACTTTTGCACCTTTTGAACAAAATTGGAAAATCTTCTGGAAGATTAGAAACAGAGAGCAAAGCTTATATTTTCTATATGAATTTACAATGTTGTTAACCAAACCAGAGAAGTAGACAACCATCCACGCCGTTAAACCACAGTTTTTATAACACGAGTTCAGATGACTAATCATGTGGAATTTATTTTCCAAATATACTTTGGATAACAGGTGAGCAACACTTGAATCAAGTGTGATTGGCTTTTTTCTTACTCTGGAGGTCTCTACAATTTCACTCTTGCTTAAACTTCAAAGCCAAAAAAGACTACTAAAACGAAGGTGTTTATTTTTATTATTATCATTATTATAACAACCATTATATATGAAGTTTTAATTTACCTAAACAATTGGTAAAAATTACTTCCATTCTCAGAGGTTATTCTTTTTGATATTTGGAATCTGAAGGTCTATCCAATGATACAAAGTGACTGATGCATGATAAATCCATTGACTGCATGGGGAGACATGTTTCAGGGAAGGACAGGGGTTTTTCACAGGTTCACAGGACATTCCGAGTTGGAAGACACCCACAGTTGGAAGGGACAAGGATCATGTAGTCCAACTCCCAAGAAAGCGCCCACCCAGGGAGCAAACCCACAACCCTGGAGCCATGTGCACCATGCTCCATCCATCCAAGCCTCCCATTGTCTA